>NJDD01000021.1:241273-252771 GCA_002245505.1 Calephelis nemesis
ACTTAATTTGTACAACTTTATGGAACTTCGCCTCTGTGGTCTAGCGGTTTAGTTGTTGGACTTGACTGCAGAAGAGAATTCGGTTTTTTCCGATTTTCTAATATAAAAAATTGTTGCTCGGGATAAGATATGCGCCCGGTTGGCGACAGGCTTGCCACCTATCACATTGTGGGACTTGTATCTTCGGCTAATCGTGGGTGCCCTCGGCGTAAAGCGAATCGTGAAGTGAATATGGGCGTGAAGATACTTCTTTTTCTTATCAAACAATATTATATCGCAAATTTTAAACAAAATAGACAGAAATCCTTTAAATTATAGCCGGCCTTTTTGCTAAATGGATTAACCACATTTCGATTTAAAATATTCACAGCCGCAAGATCCAGAATCGGTCAATATTAAATCCAGTTTGAAATTGTTATATTATACAAATTATATAAAATATTAGTCCCCGAACTCGGTTCGTCTGGACAAATATTTGAAATTGTAACAGAATTAGGTAATAGTCTCTGTAAACAGTTAATTTTAAGTAATATTTGAGCTTATTTCAATATAATTTTCAATATAAGCTAATGGCTGTTACATTATAAAAAGATAATAAATATTTGATATAGAATATTAGAACAAATCCCAGTTCAACAAAGCCTTACAATAGTGAACTGCTTATATGTGCCCGGACATAATATCCAGTCCCGAGCAATTTTTTTATTAGAAAATTGAAAAAACCGAATTATTTAGCAATAGGCTTACCACCTACCACATTGTGGGGGTTAGTGTCTTCGACTAGTCGTGAGTGCCTCTGCCTACCTATTCCTGCATAAGTAATTTCGGAGTCCATCGCGGCCAGGCAACGAGTAAATTATGTATAAAGGCTAGTTCTTTGCCCTTGCCTACGTCAGCGTAGAATAGTTAACTTTCATAGTCCTGCGGGGCTTGATTAAAAAAAAAACTGTGAACACGGGTCTTTAGCAGCATGCATATCAAATTTTATCAGAATCAGTTTAGTGGCTTAACTGTGAAAGAGTAACAGACAGACAGCCAAACAGGCTGACAGGCAGATATTGCATTTATAACATTAAGTTTGGAATAACAAATAACAACAAAAATCTCAAAATGTATAATCATATTATATTTTCAGATTCTTGCTTTGCATTGAAATGGTTTGCGAGTTTGGGAAATATTCCGTTAATATATTGAAAACTTAGATTTCAACCTACGTAAACCTAGATTCAGACATGCAACTTAAAACTAAAATCTGATATTTAGATTTTTGTTCCAAGAATGAAATGTGTTCTTGAGTTTAGACATTTTAGAGAAAATACTCCACAATGTCTCACAGTCTTGCGACGAGCCAGGGGACTGATTATGTATCTCAGTGGCCAACTCGAAGTGGAAAAGTGTCCATCAACTAGCTGTCGAATAACGTTACTTGTGTTTGCTTTCTCTATTGTATTTCTGTAGGTCACTGGAGATAGCAAATATAAAACACGTCATTCGACAGCTAGTTGATGGACACTTTTCCACTTGGAGTTGGCCACTGAGATACATAATCAGTCCCCAGGAAACTCATTTAAAATATTCGCAACAAACGTGGAGTAAGCGTAGCAAAACGTCGACTTATGAATTTCGTTCCACGTAAAGCATGAATAAAGAAAGCTTTAAAATAATGTACACGCCGTCTCTGAAGAATATTTTTACGTCGCCTTTGTACGTGTAACATTTCCCGGGGAAGTTGGGCTACCAAGAATGAATTATTACAAAATGAAACACTTAAATGCCTAGAGTTAAAGACTTGGTGTATAATTTTATAATTATTTTCTTTTGGCAAAATTTCATTTCATTGAATTAGTGAACATGACAGTTTAAAAAATCGCGACCAAATAATGAAAATGGTTTGAATTGTGAAGATTTGTGGGTACTTGCGCCAATGTTATTTTAGATGACGCTGACTGCTGGCAGAAAAGTGTCACTTCTAATTTTAAATGTTATTGTGTATTTCATATATTATTGTACTTGTAATAAAAAGGGGAATGCTCAGACTGTTGTTGTGATTAAAAAAGGATTGTGTGGTTTTATGAAACCACGGTCAGAGGGATACTTGATCTATAACTATAAACTATAGAAGCCGCCATATTGGCCTCGGCTGCTCCGACATCACCGTCACGTGACATGCGACACACAGAGCAAAAAAAATGAGACGATGTATAAAAAGTTGCACTTTAATTTTTTTTTTTGTTAGTAGGTAGCGGACAAGCACACGGCTTTCTGGATGGAAAGAAATAAGCGTAGCTTATAGGCGCAGTATATTATTCTGAAGATGCGTCGCCATCTTGTGGCTCAGATGTTAAGCCATTCATTGTGTCGGTCTACTTAAATGTAGTTATATTTATAGGTGATAAAGCATTCAACTATCATGACCACGTTGCCAAGATAGAGTGGCTTTCCAAATAAAATTGTAGACTTGCACCTATAAACCCCGGCCATAAGATAGCGATGCATCCATAACATCTATGGTTTGTGCATACTGTACACGCTAGAAAAGAGCCGCCTGTTTGCTTCACGTTCTATTAATATGAGAAATACGAAAGTTTGTTTGTTACTCCTTCACGAAAAAACTGTTGAGCCGATTTTAATGAAATTTAGTACACAAAAGGTTACTTGGATTAACACATCGGATAATTTTTATCCCGAAAAAAAAATTCTCCTAAGACCATTAACCATGCGGGTAGCAGCTAATTAGCTAGTAACATAAAACTAGTAAGCTAAATAGGTACTTAACATTGTTAATACTTTAAGTAGGTAGATACTAAAATATATCAGAGAGCTGATATTACCTACCCCAAGAAATAACTATCTTATATAAATATTGTGTTAGTGCAAATATTTAATATTAACAACTTCATTGGTCCAGTGCACCGATCAACTGTAGACTCGGGTTCGATTCCAGACGTAGGCAAGCATTTGTGTAATAAATATTTAAATGTCTGCATTTCCGGGTCTGGGTCTTTATTAAATTTATTCTGGTATCTATTTAAGTATTTCTATGTATTAGTATCGTTGACCAACACCCATATCACAAGCATATAATTTGCTTGCTTTGGGTTTCATTCATTTTGTGTAATTTGTCCAAGGATATATTATGTTTTAGTTATTTAATAATTTTAATATGTAATGTTATTACGACATCATAAATTATGTGTATGAGTGTAACTTTTTCGAGAATTATAATCTGTATGATTGCGGATTGGTCAACTAGTCGGATGATTATATTATCCGCCAAGCTTTCTGTTTATAGTAATGTTGTTATATTGTATGAAATAAGACGTCTGATTTTTCTGCGCTCGGAAAATAATTGTTAAATTACTTGGACCAGTGTTGGTCAAGGCCCTATGCAGAATAGACCATTTGCGTTTCTGCCAGGTAGCTCGCAAAAGGCGAGCATAGGCTTGCAGTCACTAACACCGTGTCATCTGACAAGGTGCTAGAGTTTCATAGCGACTCGCCAGGAAAGGTACAACCACCTTACCTTTCCCTGTCACCATAATGTGCTTGCCACTGACGTGTTCCGGTAGCAGGTACATTTACTTTGCTTGAGGCACAACATACTGGCCTCAGGTTGGCAACGCTCCATTACCACCTTTAGTGTCTTTAGGCGGCGTGAATTTCTGCAACAGATAACTGAATTTGCAACCTCAGAATTTTTTTATGGGTATGGAATGTTTATATAATATGTTTCTGAATACTAGTCGGCCCAGCAAACTTCGTCCCGCTAGACATTAACATTTTCTACATAATATTTGATGTTTGGATCGTAGCGCAGTCTATCTGATCCAATGTAAAATATTCCAAAATCGACGACTACTTACAAATAAAAAAAAACATTTAAAAACGTTTACCAGCGGGACCAAATTGTGAAACTAAATCATTTTCGAATCCCCTTAAATACACACAAAAAAAAACCATCAAGATCGCTCCAGTCTTCTAGGAGAAGTTCAGTGACATACAGACGCACACAAGAAATGTATATAAGAAATGTAATGTGTATCTATTTATATGAGTAATTTATAGTCTTTTGCGTTGGTGGGCAGCGTCATTTTAGCTTAGACGGTATATTATGTAACACTTTTATTGTTTGGTCTTGTAAGCCCTTAGACTCGCATGCGCGTTCTTCGCATCGAATTTAATATTGTTTATCTCTTTTTTGTCAGAATGAAATATAAATCTTCACGTATATTGAATTTAAAAATGTCTGTAAAGGTTTTATATGTTACAAAATTTTAAACAACGTTTCTGTTCAAGTCACTTACGTACACGGCGCTAGTTTCCCGTTTTCTTTATTAAATTCACTTAGTTTACTTTCATTTTGTAAGTTTCTCAAAATTGCATTTTTAACATAAAATATTTACCTGCTTACGACACAAGAATAATAGTCCATCTGCCTTCCTGCCAGGCAGCTCGTAAAAGGGGAGCATATGCTTACCGTCACTAACACCGTGACATCTGACTAGGTGGTAGAGTTTCGCAGCGACTCACCCGGATTGGAACCCCTTTGGTGTCTCTAGGTGGCGTGAATTTCTTGCCATCAGGAAATTCGTCTGCTTGTTTGCCTTCCAATATCATAAAAATAGATTTAAAAACTTTTATTTTATTTTAGTTTTTTAATTAATTTGTTTCTTTCTGGGATAGGCTAAGACTTTCAGGACATGCTGCTATGACATTCGTATTAACAAATTCTCTTTCTTGTTACTTATTTTCTATAAACTTCTTAAGTTTCATTTAAAATAGTCATAAGTCTTTAAAAAATGTCAGTAAGTAACGTGGCCACCGACTTACTCAAGATAGTAAGGCGGTGGCCTCGTTACTTAAGCTCATTTTAAGAGATTTTGTGGCAACGAGGAAATAATTTATATTTATATAATTTCTAGTAAAGATATATTTTTGCAGGTTGGGCAGGGTGGGGAGAGTGGGGGCCATGCAGTAAGACTTGTGGAGGTGGACGTCAGACTCGACGGAGATACTGCTCGAGGTCTTCATGTGAGGGATATGGGGAAGAAGGAAGATTATGTAATTCCTTTGACTGTGAAGGTTAGTAGCAGAGTAGAATAATTTATAGCTTAAACAATTATAGATCACTTCTCCTATAGAAAGAAGGTAGAAATTTAGTTATAAGTATCAGTGATATGTCTGTAAGGTCTATCAACAATATCCTTTTCTTTTAGGGCCACTTGCACATTTCTCGGTTAATTTTAGTGATGAGTTAAACTATCAAATGTAAAGCGATTTAACCATAATAATCAACTCAGAGTTAAATAGTTAACCCAGGAACGTGCAAGTGGCCCTTACAAGTTTAATTGTGACTTTAATTTGTTTTTTGTTATTGTTTATTCATTTAAACTTAGTAACGGCGTGAAAAACTATAAAACAAACACTTTATTGGTGTCTGAGAAACAAAAATACTCTTATTAAAATTAACTTTAAACCACTTGTTGGATTATAATATTTTTAAATGGGACCAGCTACAAAATATTCGCTTACAAACATAAAAAGTCCAAAAAACGGGTTGCACTCTTGGAGTGTTGGCAGAAGTGAAAACTTGAATATTAACGTTGTGCATTTTTGATATTTTGGAATGGTTAGGGAATAATCTTGAACGAATTACTTTAAATATCCGTCTGAAAGCACCCTAATTTATGTGGTAGAATACAATATTCATTGCGTTATCGTACACAAACATGATAACACGAACATTCGCGCAAGCGCACTGCGCCGTCTTACGAATTTTCGATCAATTCACGTGTCCTGACGCGAGTTTAAAAGTTTTTACTGATTCCAAAAAAGTGCGCAACGCCGCTAAAGAAGTTTTCACTTAAAAAAACTAAGTATTTTAAGCCCGAATCCCCAAAGAGGTGGGCACGACCAGGGTATCCACTAATAGTCGAAGAGACTAAGTCCCACAATATATTACGTGATTAACTTAAACTATCTTATTTTTCTAGGATAGAAAATAACAAAAACACATTATCTTTTTGTTGTCCAACCCGCGATCGAATCCAAGATCCTTATAAGGTGAAGTCCAACAAGGGACTGTTAGACCCCAAAGGCGATTATTTCTGAGTCAGCATTCATACATAAACAATCAATCGAATTGAGCATCTGTTTATTTATTTAAATTTAATAATACATCATATCAACATTACCTATGTATATACTTATACGTTTGTTACAATATTTATAACTCAATAACGGCTGAACCGGTTTGGCTGATACTGAATATGGAGTTAGCGTTGTCCGACTCCTGATACTAAGATACTTTTTATCTCGGCCAACTGGAAGGTAACTAGTGAAAATAACATTTAATTTTTTCCCATACAAAATTAATGGTTAGAATAGCTAGCTTTGTTATGAAATACGGTAGCATTATTTTGCCAGGCAACACAAAAAATTTAAAACTAAATGCTTACTTAAGTGTATTGATTATGCCTTTTCATTTTTAAAGTTGGTTGAAATTAACATTTTTTTTATTTCGTGATAGTAAGGCTTTGTTGAACTGGGACCTGAGCCCTTACCATAAGTTTACGCCTTGTCAAGTTTACTATACTTGCTACCGTCTCTGTAAATTATTTGTATGAAAACTTTGAACAGCGCCTCTATTGGGAACTATGAGAAACACATTTTTAGACCAAAAATGTCATAGATTTTGACACGTAACTTACTGAACCTATTAATATAACCGTAATCTATACCAACTCATGATAAAGGCTCTGTTCTAATATTCTATATCTGAGATGTATTACCTCTTTATAATGTAGGAACCATTAACTTTCTATATTGAAATAAACTTAAATGTTAAAATTAACTGTTTACAGAGACTTAGCGAATTCTATTACAATTTCAAATATTTGTCCAGACGAACCGATTTCGGGGCCTAATATTTTATATAATTTGTATAATCTAACAATTTCAAACTGGATTTAATATTGACCGATTCTGGATCTTGCGGCTGTGAATATTTTAAATCGAAATGTGTTTAATCCATTTAGCAAATAGGCCGGCAATAATTTAAAGGGTTTCTGTATTTTGCTTAGAATTTGCGATATAATATTGTTAAATAGGGAGCTTTAAATAAGTAGTCAAATTCCGCATAATTAAAGTTGAATTTATTACGTACTAGCGGCCCGTCCTGACTTTGAACGGTTATAAAATACACATGTAAACCTTCCTGTTTCTACATCTATTACTATCTAAATCTAAAGTAATAGATGTAGAATAAGCCTTAATAATTCCGCGTAAGCAGGCGTGTAATAATTTCAAACGACACAGAATGTTACAAGCCTAACTAAAGTTCCTACCGCCCACTTCCGCGATCAGACCATGAATTAAGTAAGAGCTCGGGAAACAATATAAATTGTCACGTTCTACGCATGTGACAACCCTACCTAAAGTTCCCACTTCCCACCATCGCGACCAGGAGGCTGATTATGTATCTCAGTCGCCAACGCAAAATGGAAAAGTGTACATCAAATAGCTGTCAAATGACTTGTTTCATTTATTTTACTATCGTTAGTAACCAACATTGCTATCTCTATTGTATTTCACAATAGAGATAGCAAACAAAAATGACGCCATTTGATGTACACTTTTTCTTTTTGATTTGGCCACTGAGATACATAATCTGCCCCCAGATCACGAATAAAATCGAAATAAGACTACTCGTTACGTCCTTCGCCAACATTGTCAAAGAACTCACACGCTCAATTTTATATTTTATTTTTAATTTTAATAAACGTCACTAAATATTTATGTGTTAAGCTATATTTCAAATGCCTATAATCATATAACAAAAAAATATGATATTGATATCAAAAATGATTTTACTACAGTTTTAATAATCAAAGTAATGAAATTGTGAAAGCATAAACAAGTGGAAAATAATTGAAAATTTATAAATTTA
The DNA here is from genome assembly GCA_002245505.1 of Calephelis nemesis. Taxonomy (NCBI): domain Eukaryota; kingdom Metazoa; phylum Arthropoda; class Insecta; order Lepidoptera; family Riodinidae; genus Calephelis; species Calephelis nemesis. The sequence goes on from NJDD01000021.1 coordinate 249,222, forward strand.
CAGAGCTTAAATCAACTTGTTCGGAAACTGATTAAATTGAATGGTCCTTCTACATCATTAATTGCGTCGGTATGCTATACTACAATACTTTTCACGTAGGCACCTACTTAGTGAGTTTATTTATACACTTACCATATTATATGAGATCCAGCCAATTCTTTTTAGTTTACTTTAGTCTTCCTGTTTTACCTCTTTCCCTGTTAAGGTGCTTAAAAATATTTTTATTAATGTTTCATACAATGTCCCTATACATACATACATTTCTAAAGGCCTCAGATCATACCTGACCTTTATTGACATACTCGTATTATAACAATGAACTAATTTTAAATATATTAGACCAAGAGCAAAGGCAGACGAAGACAGTCCTAGATTATAATTTTTTAATTATGTTTTTTTTCTCATAACGACCTCACATACTTACATAGTAGAAGTGAGATATCTAATAATTAAAACTTAATTGTAATCAAGAAATAGCTTTACCTGGCCAACATTCTGCACGGTTCTTCAATTTTTTTAAATATTCTTATCCGTTTCACCCTTTTGATGGACAAATTTCTTGTCAAAGCTTAATATTCATAGCTTATTTTAACGGTTTTGGGTTATACGGAGTTGCAGTATTATGCGAACTTTCTCCTCTTTGCAGCTGCCTCTCTCTGCCCGTACCTCGCTATGCTTATATATTTGACCAAGCACTGGCTCTCTAGATGGTAAGTGGAAACCGTGGCCTATAGACGCCATAGATGTTGTAGGTGCGTCACTGTCCTTTACCCGGTGTGCTAGGTCTGATCTTCATAATACTAACCTCAGATCCTGAGCACGTCAATTCGAAACATTGTTATTATGGTGGCCGGAATATATAAGGTGTAGGGCAGGGCAAGTTTCTGTATAGCTTAGCTACACTTACCTGTGCTCATCTCTTCTGAGCTACCGATAGGCCAGGATAGGCCGATAGCCAGTTTGTAATCAGTTTTCATATAAAAAATAGGATTATACTCCGGGAGTGTCGGCAGAGGTGAAAACTTGAATATTAACGTTGTACATTTTTGATATTTTGAGATGGTTAGAAAAAAAATTTGCACGAATTGCTTTTATTATTATCAGTATAAAAGTACTATCATTCATATGGTGGAATACAATATTCATTTATTGCGCTATCGTACACAAACATGACAACACGAATTCGCGCAAGCGCCCTGCGCCGTCCTACGAATTTTCGATCTGACGCGAGTTTAGAAGTTTTTACCTATTCTGAAATAAATGCGAAAAGCCGCTTAAGAAGGTTTCCTTCAAAAATTTTTTATATGGTTTATTTTATCCAGGTACAATAAACCCGCTGGCACCTGGTGCGCGGCGAAACTTTCACCCTGCACAAGCAAGATGGGGCTCCGTGACGGACAGGCCTCACGCGTTCAGCCTGAGGCCCAACTCCTACATTTGGATTGCCTCATCTGAGCTCTTTGGTGTGGGGAAGACATTTCCAAGAGAGTTTACACTTTTTATATCTTTAAGACTACGTCCTGAGGTAAGAAAATGTTTTGTTGATAATAACTTCTGTGATACAGAACAAGTATTTGCTTCCTTACTAATAAAACTTAGGCACTCGTTAATCTGGCTTGTAATTTCATTCTTTGGTAGCAAAAGTGAAGTTACACAACAGAACAACGGGTGTGTAAGTTTTATTAGTTAAGTCCGTATCCCCGAAGGAGTAAGCAAAGGCACAATGAAGGCACTAACTAGCCGAAGACATTAAGTCTCACAATATGATGAGCGACAAACCTATCACTAACTAACTAATATTAAGCAAGATGGTATTATTAGAAACCTAGCAGAATCAGCGGACTTTGTATGGCTTGATATTAGCAGCTACTAACAGTTTGAATGGATTTAAGTATTTTTTCTCTCATTTCCATTGCAATTTTCCATTTTTCCTTCATTAGAACCTTCCGCTCACTTTAAGCAACATCACAAAAATAATTAGCAATATTTTCCAATTCGTTCAGATGTGATGCGATGATCACCCGAAATGGTGACTTATTTTTATAGATATAAAAAAATAAAAAAAAGTAGAATGACCCGTGTTATCAAAATTTCACAATTTCATGAAAGATGGTTAAAGTAAATAAAAAAATCACAACGCAAATTTGATATAACTAATTATAATAAATGCTGATAATCAAAGTTTTAAACAAATTTCAGAGAAAAGCACTTTATATTATAAAAGCAAAATGGTCAATTCAGTATAAACCGAGTAATAAATTCTTAATAGAAATTCCACTTACAAATCTTATCTTTGTAGGAAAATCTTTAAGAGGTTTACCTTCTTCCTTTAAAATAAAGTGATGATTCAGTTGAAACAGGTAAATCTTTATTCGGGTTCAGATTTTATAAATTAAGGAAATTGTGCAAATGTATTAAAATTGTAGAAAGCTAATGATCTAATCTTTGGACTCAATTATATTTTAATATCTGTCAAAGAATGTATGCTTTCAAGAAGTTCTAGTTGCTGCCCACGTTTTCAAACACGTGTTAAGTGTTATTTACAGAATATTTGTGATAAGTTGCCAGGTAGTGGACTATAACTAGTTTTACTGTACTTTTTATGTCTCCAACAGATTTTGTGTGATAGATAAAAAATCTACAACTCGTACAAATCAACTGTGAACTCCGCTGGAATGCAACACCTATCCTGTTGTCCCCTGTGCAGATAGCAACACTGTAAAATTTATATTTTTAGCTCCCGACGAATATAGTTATGTTAAGAGCTTGACAAGTCTATGTATGTATGTCTGTAATAACTTTGAAACGAATGAACTGATTTTAATGGGGATTTCTTTATTTAAAAGCCGACGCGATCGAAATAATCATTAAAAAAATGTAGTGTTATATCTACTATATTTCAAGTCTTTGTTCTAGAGTGGTGGATATGGGCAAGGAACGTTGTTCTCCCTTCGCTCACGTCGCCGGACGGGCTCCTTCCTGTCCCTGGAGCTAGCAGGAAGAGGGGCGGCGAGGCTAGTGCATGCGGGTGCTGGCTCTTCCAGATCTATTTATTTAGCTGTGCCATTGTATGACTTCCGGTGGCACCATATTGCAATCAGGTATGAAGTTAATTTAGTAAAAAAATATCACATACCTAGATATACAAGCCTAAAAGACCCTAACGTTAACGATGCGTCTTACGTATACTTCTATTTAATACTATTTAAACACATTAAGCTGCAATACGATAAAGGTGAGCACTGACAACACGATGAAAAGTATGGAATCTACGCCCATATGTCGAAAAAATTAAGGAAAATAAAGTTTTTGTCGGTGTAACTAGTTATTATTTCATTTTTTTGTCTTCGTAATTTCAATAAATCGTCATTTAAATAAGACATAACAAAAGTGCACAATAATTATAAGATGCATAGTTTGAGAATCTGGATCTTTGGGTGGCAATCTTAACTATTCCTGGCGCTAAAATGTTGACATTTTCCGGTGCGGATAAGGTAGACGGTAAACTTACTTTTGCTCGTGGCATAACATCCCGGCCTCAGGTTGGGAA
>NJDD01000021.1:263636-278782 GCA_002245505.1 Calephelis nemesis
ATAAAGAAGTTTCACTTCAAAAAGAACCAGTTCAGAAACCACGGAGAAATCGGTGTACATCCATAAAAAATATACTTAACAGAAACTCCTCGTTTTTTTTAACTCGCTTAAAAAATACAAACCACGAATACTTCGATACATAAATTCCCAAGCCCCAAAATAAACCCCGCAAAGAATTAGAAATTAATGAACGTTTCTTTTCTTGGAAAGGGCTTTCTTCCCTACAATAATTTAAAATTCTAAATCCTTAATCAAGAAGAAACATTGTAGGTTTAAATGAGTCAGTTTAAAATTGCTTCAATTTGAAGTCCAAATTATACGCAAAATTTTGGTAGTGATCTAAGAAAGTTGGAGTTAATTAAAATGAGGGACATTTTAGAATTACAATAAAAAATATGTTTAACTTGTTTAGCATAATTATAACTTTCACGCTTGTTCTATTTGTAAATTTAATTTCAAAATGTTTAGCTACAAGCTATAAAATGTTTCAGTTTTAGTCAATGTATTTTTATGGTAGAAATATTTTAGTTTAAACGAACAAAATTATTTTGCTAGAAAAATTTATCGGTACTAGACCTATAAATTTTTCTAGCAAAATGATTTTATTACAACAAAAAATGTTTGATTTGTGTTTAATTACCCCAGAGTGGTGATAGAAGCAGTGTTGAAATGGAAATCAAATGTTTTAGTATTAATTTATGTACTTTTTAAGGAAGATTTTTTTGGTTTAAATAACAAACTAGTAGCCATCTTTTACTTTTTTAGCAAAACATTTTTCTAACAATGTAAAGTAAAAGTTTAATTTGGGTTTTATTACCCGAGGGTGGTGTTAAGAGTGTTGTTAAAATGTCTATGAAACAATTTAGTTTTAGTTTGCGATTTTTTTAAGCTAGAAATGTATCTTCACGCCGAGACCCCTAAAGATGTAGGCAGAGGCACTACAAGGTTGCCCACATCTAGCCGAAAATACTAAGTCCCACAATGTGATTGGTGGCGAGCCTATCTCTAACCGGCCTACAACCAGTCCCCGGCAACGTTGCTTTTATTAGAAAATTAAAAATCCTCATTTTTATTTATTGCAAGACCTGAGGATCGAACCCGGGACCTAACCAAGTCAAGTCTGAGGCTGGGTTGTTAGACCATAAAGGTGAAATGAAATTAATCATAATTGTTATGAATTTAGTTTGAATGAACTAACTTGTGACTTACTTTTTCTATGAAAATAATTTTATAATAAAATAAAATGTATAATTTGTTTTCAGTTAGACGCTTTATTTGAATATAAATTTAAGTAAAATATGGATTTTTAATTAAATATTTATTTTACTGTAATACTATCAAAGATTTCAGGTCTCCAAAACCAGTTATGAAGTGTATTCAGTACAAGGGAAGGTAAGCAGGTCTATAGACACTTGGTGCTCGATGGAAGAATACTTGGTAATGGACAGTAAGAAACAGACTTAAAGATAACGTTATCTTAGGTCTCTGAAGCTGGACCTAGCAAAGGGTTTTATTTACATTATATTTAGCCTTTACTTAGAAGCCATTAGTGTACTCGATTTAAATAGATAAACACAATCCTGAACTTTGATGTAAGGGTCTTATTTAGAAACAAACTGCATTTGACGCTCAATTATTTTTTTGATATTAACGTTTTTAATAAGCTGCTTTCTCTCACGCAGCTCGTAAAAGCCGAGCATAGGCTTACCGTCACTAACACCGTGACATCTGACAAGGTGGTAGAGTTTCGGATTGGTATCATCGCCTTACCTTTTCCTGCCGCCATAACCTCAGCGCTTGCCGTTGATTTATTCCAGTTCGGAGGATAAAGTAGCCTGTAAACTAACTGTGTGAGGCTTAACATCGCGGCCTCAGGTTGCCAACACACCATTTTGTGTCCCTTGTCCTTTGTGACCTTTTTGTGACCTTTGGTATCTGCAAGCAGCGTGAATTTCTTACCATCAGAAAATTTGTCTGCTTGTTTGTTTTCCAATATTATAAAAAGTGAATTTTATTTACATTTTATAAATCAACGCCATAGTTCACCCTTATAACGCTAAAATAGCATAACCGTCGGCTAGAAAGTAATTAAATAATTTGTAAAAATACAAGCAAAATGTACTAACTGTGCTTAGACTAAACTTTAAAATAATTACTTGTTTTTATTCAGTTTTTTTGTAAAGAACGTGAATTTTGTTAACAAAATGTTTTACACTTTTTGATTCGACTTAAATTTATTAAAATTTAGCTGAATAAAATTCTTATAATCGTGGTTATAAATATAAAATACTTCAAGATATTTTTTTATTAGCTCTTTTAGTGCGCGGAATAAATATCGAGTTTTCCCAGTGTTGGTCCGGGTTTCTTTTGCAGAATAGACCATCTGCCTTCCTGCTAGGCAGCTCGTCGAAGGCGAGCATAGGCTTAACGTCACTAACTCCGTGACATCTGACAAGGCGGTAGACTTTCGCAACGGCTCACCCGGATTGGTACCATCGCCTTACCTATTTCTGCCACCATTTTGCTCAAGGCCTAACACCCCTACCTAAGGTTGGCAATGCACCATTTCCACCTTTGGTGTCTCTTGCGATCAGAAAATCCGTCTGCTTGTTTACCTTCTAATATCATAAAAAAAACTTACCTCAAGCAAGGATTGAGCTACCTTCCTGTTGATGATCTATTGTTACGTTAGCGCAATAAATGTTTTACTTTTTGATTTTGTTTGAAGATTTTATATTTTTTTACTGGCGTTGCGTTTATCACTACAGAGTATTAAACAAAGTCGTTTCCTCTGTCCCAATGTAACTTTGTATGATTTATATTTAAAACTACGCAACGGATTTGGATGTGATTTTTATAATAGATAAGTTAGATAGTAATTAAAGAGGAAGGTTTATAATATGTACATTTCATAACCGTGCGAAGCCAGGGTGGGCGGCCAATTTTATTGAGAAACCTTGTAAATTTGTTTCGTATTCAACTTGTTAATGCCTACTTGAAACATTACTAGTGGTCGCCCGTTGGTCTAAATTCGACCATAATAAATTTAATATCTTGTTGATAAGAACACCATCTTCATTTCTCAAGACCAACTACTTTGTTTACAAGAATTTTTAGTGCGCCATTTCTGATCTTTTACCGTTATTGTCAATATATTTGTTTGTGTATGTCAAATGCATTATAGTGAGGATAATGTTTTATTTATTGATCAATTGTATTTTATAAGCAATGTTATTGAAAAATATTAGCGTAGGTACTGCACTTCTCCTACAAATAAGTGTGCTAAATTTTACGGTCCTTCGTCTGCAATTGTCGTAAAAAGGGATAACAGTTTTGGCATCACATATTAATATATAGTAGATATATGTAAATAATAAATGTATCTAGGTTTTTTTTAATTTATTGTAAGGATATTGAGTCATAGCGTTAGCATTCATAGAATGACGAAAAATATAATGTGAGTAAAACATATCAATTCGTAAGATAAGATATAGTTATTACCAAAGTTCTATTCACTTGTAGTGAGTTTCTTACCTTAAGGCAAAGCTAGATTATATTTCATCTCTAAATAACTTAGGAATTCCCTCAGGCATTGTAACTTCACGTTTTACTTTCACAGCGTTGTTACTGAAGTGAAATGTAAATATTTACAAGACGTTTCAATTTACTATTAGATAACCAGAAAGTATTTTATTTTATTTAGATAAGTTGAAAAGAAAACAATACCTACTACCTAACTAACTTTTTTGATATTGGAAGGCAAACGAGCAGACGAATTTCCTCCTCTGATTTCGATTCCGATAAATCAAATTTAAAAACTTCGCTTCCGACTTAGGTGTTACTACAAAGGTAAAAACAAAAAATTTCATTGAAACAGTTTTAACATAAAAAAACAGCGCTGAAATTCATTTGTATAAGGTAAGAATTCATATTTTTCGCCTTAATAAAAACCGAACCACACCCGAACAACCATTATTAATTCATCAAAAACATATTTTAACGTCATTTACATATTGTTAATCTCCTTAGGATGTAAGGTCGCAGTGAATTTTTTTGGGACACTCCATTAGAATATTTGTCGCGAAAAAGCTCCTAACCCTTGTCACTTGTAAGCTGGGTAGGTGAAATTGATTGCGACAAATAAAATATTATGAAGAAGAAAAATTTGTTAGGAAAAGTAATGACTAATAGTTAAGAAATCTTACATATATACATGCCAAGTCTATTGTGCGGTATACAGAGTATCTCGAGCAGCAAGTGTTAGGTTTCCAGTCCTGCGTATCTTCGTCCATACTCATTAAGCTTTTTTTATGATATTGAATGGCAAATAAGCAGACAGATTTTATGATGTTAAGAAATTCAAGCTGTCCAGACACCAAAGGTTGTAATGGTGCGTTGCCAATATAAGGCCTCGAGCAAAGGTAAGTTTATCGGCTACTTTACCCTCCAAATTGGAACATATATATGGCAAGCAATGACGATATGGCGGCAGAAATACGGAAGCCGGTGGTACCAGACCGAACCAGACTTCAGACCGGGCAAATTCCTGCGAAATTATACCACCTAGTCAGATATCACGGTGTTAGTGATGGTGAGCCTATGCTCGCCTTTTATGAGCTGTCTTGCAGGAAGGCAGCTGGTCTTTTCAGAACACGCGGACACCTTTGTAATGTCATCAAATACCTGTTAGAATATAACAAGGAATATTGGGGTGTGGTACTACCAAGCTCGCAATCCAGACCTTATTCCCTTAGATTTTTCTATCTCTAAGAAGATATCAAAAAACTTGATAGCACTATAAATAACTCTATCAGATAAGAATTTAAAGATTGGTTTTACTACTGATACTTTTAAAAGGGTAAAAAATTATCTGCATAACACAACATGCGTAAAAGTACAGAACTTTGTATCAATCGATATGCTCCATATTTCGTTACTAGCTGTTACCCGCGGCTTCGCCCGCGTAGTCTACCAATTTGATATTTAGCTCTCCAACACTGCTCGTTAAAATTTTAAGATAAGATGTAGCCTATATCGCTATCCAAAGTTTCATCTATTTTTTTTAAACTTTAAAATCAATTCAGCAATTTTGCCGTCAAAACTGAACATATACTTTCTCTTTTCTAATTTCACCTCAGATAAATAGTAGGAGTACATTATTGTCTCCACAGTTTTATCATCAGTTCGGCAATTCCTGTGAAACTAAACTGTATAGCAAGTTATGGAAACCTCTAACAGAATTATTTTTCGATATTTTAGAAATATACCTATCTCTAAACTCTGTTATACGATATGAGTAAGCGTGAATTTTAAAAGGTTTGATTCCGTTCCTCGTCTCAAAAATCATGCTACTTCTTCTTTAACAACAAACAAACTTCTTTAAAAACTTCTTTAAAAACAAACTTCCTCTTTAATCACTCCTTCTGTAAAAAAGACAAGTCAAAATTCGTTCTGGTCGTAGTTTTAAAGATCTAAGCATACGTAGGGACACTCATCGAGGAGCGACTTTGTTATAAACTATGTATAGACCACGCCAAACTCGTTCAAAATTCAAAATCATGTTGAGTGTTTTCTTTGACTATTGCGGTGTAGGTCTTCTCTCGGAATTCTTGCCAGAAGGTCCAACGGTGAATAAGGGAATTTTTTTGAGTATTAAGAGAGCAAATGCAACGAAAAAGGCCAGATTTATGGAAAGAAAATTCTTTGATTTTGCACCACGATAATGGGTCTTCGTACTAGGCCATCATTGTGAACGAATTTTAGACCAAACACTCAACAAATACGATGGTTTTGTATTTGATGGTATTTGATCGCTGGATCAACCACCATATTCACTAGATGTGGCTCCAGTCGCCTTTTTTTTCCTAAACTTTAATTACCACTTCGATGACTTCGTTTCAATCCGTAGAAAACTAAAAATGGAATTCGTGGCGAGAACTGAACTCAGTTCCAGAAACAGTGTTTAAAATTGTTTGCAAATTAATAAAACGGAGTAAAGTGCTCTAAGGTTCGACTTGGTATCATAGTCTTTATTACAAAGACGGCCTCGTTGGTCGAGTGGCTGCGAAGCTCAGGTTCGATTCTCGACGTGCATTTGTGTAATGTATATTTAGGTGTTTGCATTTCTGAGTCTGGATGTTAAGAAATTGATTCTGGTATCTATTATATGAAAGAACTTCCAATTAATAAATTTAAGAAATGTGTTAAATTTAAATTAAATCAAAAGGGTTATTATAAGATTGCTTAATATTTAGCAGATAAGACTGCTTGGGATTAATTGCTCCTCATGCCAATCTCTTATAATATATATACATAAATTATTGTAAACAAATATATTTTAAAGTAAGAAAAAAAAAGACAAGCCCGCTGAGTTTCTTGCCGGATCTTCTCAGTGTGCGGCCGCGTTCCGATCCAGTGATAGATTTATTATTATATAAACCCGTCACAAGTACCTCTTGTAGGTTTATGTGAAATAAAGATTTATGTTTATTATTTTTAGGTATTTCTTGTATTACAATCGTTGACTAGGCATATAATTTGTTTACTTCGGAGTTGGATTCAACTTGTGTGACTTGTCTAGGTATATTCATTTATTAAGAAAAATGTTATTCAGACCATAATATCAACTTAATTTTACTCCCACGTTAGTCCATGTTTATTAATAAAACGGTTAAAGTTTAACATAACCTATTTTATATTTTTTATTACCTAAAACTGCCGTTTTATAAGGTTAATCGCAAGCGAAACGGTTGTTTAACATATGTTTAATAGTATTTAAAAGGTAGACGCCCGTTAAGAGATAAGAATCTCTTGGAGAATTCCAATTACCTACCTTAAAGGTTGACGTGAGGGGAATATTTAGCCCGCAATACAACGGGTGAAATTCCCAGAGATTTCCGAAACATTTGTCACGCTTCGTTGCCCGTCTGCTTAGTGTTATGCATTTTCTTAGTAAAATTTTCATTAAGTTACCCTAAAGCAGAAACATATTGTACTAGCTTTTACTCAGGGCTTTGCATTTTATTTGGCCTTAGGCTGTATGTGAAGGACCAAACATGTGCGGTGTTAAGCATTAATAAGTATTAACCTATTAGTAGGTATTAACCTTTTGCGTTCTGAGCTGTGGACCCTAGAACTAAGGAAAAAAAGGATAAAGAACTCACCTCGTGAAATCGTCTTTGTACTTAACAGCCACAATTTCACTTGTACCAATACCAATACCAAAGTAGTACCAATCCGGGCGAGTCGCTGTTAAACTCTACCACCTAGTCATATGTCACGGTGTTAGTGACGGTAAGTCTATACTCGCCTTTCACAAGCTGCCTGACAGAAACGCAGATGATCTATTCTACAAAGGAGGATATAAAACATGTGTATAATATTGTACTATCTAAAATATATGGATTCTAATTGCTAGAAATTCTAATTAAAAATGTCATTACATTTAAATATTCTTTAGAGCAGCTCTGTCGCTAAAATTACAAAAAAAAACAACAAGCGTTGATGGAAGTTCGTAACTTTTGAACTAGAAAACGAAGAATTATGGGCTGACCTAATTGGCTCGAGTATTAAAAGAGATTGGCATTTTTAAAACATTCGAAGTGACTTCAACTTTGAATCAGGAATATTTAATGGGTTGAAAAATATATTAAATTTAACTTGCAAGTGCTTCTACAGAACGAATATTATTATTAGGAATGGTTTTTTATTTAGTTCTTTTTAAGTCAGAGGGTAGTCTCTGTCATCTAGTCTGAGCTATCAAAAGTCCAAAAGGTATAGTTTAAAAAAAACTGTATGCTTGTTTGCCTTTCAATATCGTAAAAAATATTAACAGACGAAGCACTGACACTGTACAGGTGTCTGGGATGTGACATATCATAATAATAAGAAGTTTTAATATGTATTACATTTTTAAATAAAAATTATCAGTCATTATTTTAGCCGAATCGAACCTTACTTCAAGTTTTTGTCTTATTAGTTCTCGCTTATAGTTTTAAACATAAAATCCTCGATCCAAGACAGATGGACAATTTTTATATAGTCAAATTAGAAAACAACTAAAACCTTCATCATGAATAAAGTTGTGCTGCTCCTACTTAAAATATATTCAAATAGTCCGATAGAAATTAACATTGAGACATTTTAGTTTTACGTTTGTCTGACTCCGGGCGGGTTCAATTTATTAGTAGTTATGCAAAAAGTAATAATCGCCACACCCTTCTTTAATTGTTTTATTAACATTTTAACGCGTGTGGACCAAAATATATTTAAAACAATTTTATTTTTTGACTGACTATCACCATCTTGATAATTGGTTGAATAAGTTGACATTCTTGAAAACGTTGCCGTATAAAAAGTTTGTAAATAATACGAATATCTACTTTCGTTTTCCAGATTCTGGCGGGCTTTGCATATTACACCAAATTAATTAACCATTGTTTAATTTTTTAAATGTATGATAAGTCTAAATGTTATTACTGTAAAGTGTCATATCACAAGGGTTCTATCATCAAGTAGTAAATTGCAAACTTATAGAAAGGTTTTCGATACACATCCAGGCGGGATGACGACGCTCGCGCGAATACGCGTGGCTATGGCTCGCTCCGTGATGTTACCTGCGTTGCCGACCATCTGCTTTCCTTGTCAGGCAGCTCGTAAAAGGCGAGTATAGGCTCACCGTCACTAACACCGTGACATTCTGACTAGGTTGTAGAGTTTCGCAGTGACTCGCCCGGGTTGGTATCACCGCCTTACTTATTCCTGCCGCCATAACGTCATGACATGTTCCGGTTTGGAGGGTAAACTTACTTTTGCTCGAGGCCTAACATCCTGGCCTAAGGTTGGCAACGTACCATTACCACCTTTGGTGTCTCAAGGCGGCGCGAATTTCTTACCACCAGGAAATCTGTCTGCTTGTTTGCCTTCCAATATCATAAAAATAAAAAAATTAAACATTTACTTACAAGTATTCAAGTTTTTAACTATTTACTAAGATCGAGTAAAAATTGCTTAAAAATTACGTTTGTTACATGGGAGACCCTTTTTAATATTTACTGTGTTACTATGTGAAAATTTAAAGATACTACCTGTTACAGTTTTTAATGTTGAGCAGAAAAATGCGAAAAAACAATTTTTTTTGTTTGGGCATCCCACCTTAACTCTTTTTTTAATTTTTATTGTTTGTTGTTATAGCGGCAACGGAAATACATCATTTGTGAAAATTTCAGCTTTCTAGCTATCACGGTTTATGAGAAACAGCCTGGAGACAAACAGACAGACAGCGGAGGCTTAGTAATAGGATTCGTTTTTGCCCTTTGGGTATGGAACCCTGAAAGAGTTCAGGAAAAGCGAGAGAAAGAGAAATATGTTAAGGCCAAGCCTGTGGTTGTCTATACTGTTTAATTTTAATATCCAACAAAAGCTGTTCAGCCTTTATTGCTATTTTAGTTACAAGTTGATACACATAAGCACGGGTAAATAAAGGACAAAATGTATAATATGATTATTGGTAGATACAACGCATTTTATGATAACCATAACAGCTTTTACAATGCTTCGAATGTCGATGTAATGGTTCCTATCAAAAAAGGGAAATTTTTTTTAATAGTCAGGAACACGTTGTTACAAAAAAAGCAAAAATTATGCTTTAATCCATACAAACCGTTAGTAGCCGTTAGTTTCAAGTGATACAAAGTTCGCCGGGTCGGCTAGAGTTTTGATAAAATTTCAATATCATTCCTATGGAAACTGACCTAAGAGTTTGTATTTAACAAGCTGAGTCGGGAAATGGACTAAAACAATACAACGGAGAGTTAATAAATTTTCTTTGGGAAATAGAAATTCTTTTAATTCGAGCTTATTTTGTAATTTCCAATATTCATTCCGCCTCTGTGAGTATTCAAATGGGCGTTTAATGATCGAATTTAAATAATGTACTTACAGAAATTTTAATTAAAATATCAAAACGAAATGTTCTCTGTTTACTTGTTCTTTACTGTACTAGAGTTTGTAATGTTTTTGTGAGCTAATGTAATGTTCTGGTAGCAATGTCAGTTTTTTTTCAATTACTGAACACGAATTTACACGAATTGATCTAGCCTTAAGAACGTAATTTTTTAACTGACTGAGTCGATAATATTTTTTAATTTACCTCAAAATAAAAAAGTAATCCTTGACAAATCACAAAAATCGCCCATGTCCCCGAAGTACCACATGAATGAAAATACTTTCATACTTATAAATTAAGCAATTCGTGCAAAATTATTGCCTAATTATTCCAAAATACCAAAAATGCATAACGTTAATTTTCAAGTTTTTACTTCTGCCGGCACTCCCGGAGTGCAACCCGTCGTTTATTTTTTAAAGTTGTGCATTTTATTTAAGTATTTTTATAGTACAGAAAATTCCATTCTTTGCGACGAAGCTGTCAAAAAAAAGACTTTCGGTCGCTTACAATGCATGCGCTAGCTAAATGGTGTGAGAGACATCAAAATAATGTAGTATGGAAATGCATACCACAAAAAGGCCTACAAAAAGTTTACACATATGCTAGTGTAGCTAGATATGTAGCTCCCAAAGTTGACTTACAGTAACCATTTTTTTTCTGAAAAATATATTTGAAAACAGCCTTATTATCAAAAGTTAATTTCTTCTCAATATTTCAATCATTAATAACACTTACCCACAAAATTATCATAGTTAGGTACCATGGTCATTTTATGCAGATTAAAATTTCGCTAATTTTTATTTCATTTAAATGAGTACCTTTGAAGTTATTACAGATTTAAAATGATACGCAATCAAAATTAAGCTTGCACGACTCGGTTAGCGTCTCCTCGGGTACCCCGCGCCCCGCTTCTTGCTTAAGAAAAGCTGTGGCCGCGAATTTTTCATAAGTCCGATCCCGCCCGATACAAATATGTCGGAATTGGCTATGTGGGCTACGCACCAATTATGGGTGCCTATAGATATGCGTACTTCTTATATTAGCACTTTGCACTAAAGAAAGAACAGGTTAAATAAATTAAAACAGGTAAAATGTAAAAAGTGAATAAGTTAAAATGTAGTATGTGAATTTAGATATTTCAAAGATAGCTGAAAATCTTACGGTATAGACAGGGGATTTGTTTCACTTCGAATTAAACGTGTGCGGAATCGCGGGCAAAAGCTAGTAGATTATAAATTAAGTAGGTATGTATAGCTCCAAAATTACCTGCACTTCTAATGGCTCTTTCGAGTTTAGTTGGCGAATCGTCCATTTAATAGCGTAATCCAAGTTTGAACCCGATCACTGAAGTGGTTCCGTGACAAAACTATAAATTTGAGCCAACCTTTGGGAATCAGCTTGTTTGAAAGTTAAGTTCAAATTTTAATTGCCCATGCATACATCATGTGTCCTATCGCCTCTGTGTCCGAGGTCGGTTTGAATCCTGGATCGGGGTAAAATGTGTTTCTTCAATTACAACTTTATTAAAAATAAATTTGCCTGAAATTAGTAAGATGCTCGGTTGGCGATAGCTATGGTATCTGTCACTTTGTGGAACTAAGAAGTTCCTTATCGGGCTGTATGCCCTGCTTGTACCTCTCCATATTTTTTTGAAGATTCGGACGATTCATTGCATGCATACCTTTGATGGCATATTAGTTTTCTCGATCAGGAACACCCATTAAAAAAAATTATTAAGAAAATATTAAGGAGTAACAACACTAGAGAACTGGAATTTAAACACTTTTTAACACGTCTTTTCCACAATACAGAACTAGACACAAGTACAGAGAGATATACCGTGGAAACGTACGACTGCTATTTGAAGATAATGTGAGAACTCCTTCATCACTTTGAAATTCAAAACGAGATCTTAAGGACAATGTTGAATTATGTCCTCAATAAGCACTTGCCAATTCAGAAATGAAATAGCGGGTTCCACTGGAACATTGCCAATATTTTATATGCCGAATATATGGTGCATGTGCAAATATATATTATTGGATGATATTATTAAGTTAAGCGTGAAATATGAAGTTGGGAAAGATTGCCTCTTCTAAATGTATGGCAGTCAACATTTTGCTACATTTCTTGGACACGAAGGCGAAATTTTGATATTTATTTAAATTTTCGCTTCACTATGATTTTGTGGTCTAGTGTTGGCATTGACTTCATAAAGTTTCGGGTGAGGCAACTTACAGTAAGTGTTTTTAAATTTTCTAGTAACTCCTATGTGATCTAATGATCTGATGTTGGCGTTAATTAGAAAGGTATCGGGCATCTCTCGGGTGAGACATCTCAAAGTGTAAGGGTAAGACAGGCCAAAATGCGTTATTTTTAATTTTTTAGTAACTCCTCTATGACCTAGTCTGGTGTTGGCATTGATTAGAAAGGTCTTGAGTAAGGCGACTCAAAGTGTGGGTTATTTTAAGTTTCGAGTAACTTCTCTGTTATCTAGAGGTCTAAATATGTCGGCATAGTCTTTATGAGATCTCGGGTGAAAAAACATAAAATGTTTTATTTTATTTTCTAGTAACTCCCCTGTGATCTAATAGTCTGATGTTGGCATTGATTACATAAGGTCTTGGTTGAGGCAACTTAAAGTGTGTCTTTTGTTATTTTCAAGTAACCTCTCTGTAATCTAGTGATCTGGTTGACTATTGACTACATGAGGTCTCGTTTTTGAACCCGAGTCAGGCGAATCAAAATTTGTGTTCTTTTTTTTAATACTCTAATGTAATTTTGTAGTTTGGTGTACGCGTTACTAAATTTGGTATCTAGTTCGACTCATAAGTTAGGCAACTCAAAATGTCAGTTTTTTTTTTATTTTCCAGCAAAAACATCATTGGATTGAATAAAAACTTGGCATTTATCTAATCCAATGTTGTTTTTGCTTAATTTCACACCACCATTTTGTTGAACTAAGAAGGTACCTTCGGCCGATTATGAGTGCTTATTGTACTCGTAAATTTTGCCTACCTCTTCATTAAGGGAAACTTTGTAACTGAAACTTTCGAAAAAAGAATCTTCGAATTGCCACGTGATATTCAAATTGAATTAAATTTTACCTCCCTTAAACTATCTTACAAATGAATAACAGATCTAGGTTAATAGATAAGTTGTATAACAATAGTTCCCAGAAATTATATTAGTATTAGATTCGATACAAAACTAATACTATTTTATTACTATTAAATACGATTCAAGCTAGCCCACATTAAAAGCATAGCGCACATTTGTACGGGCCGGAACGGAGCGCATCGCAGTGGCAACAATCCGCTTAGTCCGTTGTTGGAAACGGATTGTTGCTACTGATTGCGAGTTGCTACACACAATATGGATTTTGCGTGGCAACCCATGCGCAGTCTCCGATACGGTCTACAATCACCAAAGATAAGATTAAAATATGTACTAATAATGTTAATAGAGGGCTAATATCATTTCAACCGGTTCATATTTGACGATTTTGAAGTAGAGTTGCCACTCTTCTTTATTACTCTGCTTTTACTAAATAACAAAAATTCACCAATGCTATACGAACCGGTTGTCTGAGTGTGCTTTGCAAAGAGATGTCTCGACCCAATACGCTCTGTCTCGTCCAAATGTGCGCTATCCCTAAATAGTATCTATTCCACAATGAACGTTATTTCGTAGTGATAATATCAGAATTGCTATTTCATATTCCAGCATTGTGGTTTCATTACAGCTGAGTGTGGACGCGGCTGTAAAAGCTACGCAAATCAAACTGTCTCCTATATTTATATCATACAGCATACTGTATATGTTTCATGTCATCATGCAATATGTCATTATCACGTGCTTTGGATCATTTGTAGGATCAAAGTAGGTAGTAGTTAGTCTGCCTACTGTAATTAATATTATTTCAGTTCCTTCTCGTCATAATTTAACATAATAAGTAGAAGTAATATAGCGACAGAAATAGGTAAGGCGGTGGTACCAATCCGGGCGAGTCGCTGCGAAACTCTACCACCTGGTTAGATGCCACGGTGTTAGTAACAGTAAGCCTGTGCTTAGCTTTTACGAGCTGTCTAGCACAGGAAGGCAGATGGTCTATTCTGCAAAGGATCCCAAACCAATACGGGGGAAACTTTGCGACCTCAAAATTAACCACGAGCAAGATTGTTTATATTATTTACCACCACAATATCCGTGGTGGGTTTCGTTTCTAAGCCTTAGAATAATCAATTAATTATTTAACATTTGGTAGTAAGATTCTTGGCTCACTATTTGCATCAAATCCTAGTAGGACACTAAAACTTATGTTATAATTGCGAATGTTTGTTTGTAATTCCTTCACGATTAAACTGCTTCACCCATTTTAATGAAATTTGGCATATAGATAGAGGGCAACTTGAATCAACAAGTATGATAGTTTTTATCACGAAAAAATGATCTTGTATGAGTGTAGGACCCTTATCCACGCGGATTACACTGCGAGCAAGAGCTAGTGCCATAAATGCGAAAATTTGTGTATTTGTTTGTTACTCTTTCACGTTAAAACTGCTTACCCCATTTTTTTTTTAATTTGGTATACACTTAGAAGGTAACTTGGATCAACAAACATGATAGTTTTTATTTCGAAAAAATGATCCTATGGGACCACTATCCGCGCAGATAACGCCGCAGACACGAGCTAGTATTATGAATACGAAAATATTTTGTATATTAGTTACTTCTTCACGCAAACACTGCTGAACTGATTTTAATAATTGTTATGTTTATTAATAATAATTTGTTTTTGTACACGAATGAAATAAAAAAAAACATAGCGATTTTAGGAAAAACTGTAAAACTTATCTCATGAAGAGATTTCTTATAGCTAACCCCAGAGAGAAAATAAACATAAATTTATTTTGGTTGTAGTGCACAAATAAGCCAATAAAACTAAATTCATAAAATTCATGAAATTGTGCACAAAAATAGGGAGTAACTTGGATCAATACATAGGATAGTTTTTACCCCAAAAATGTTCCTTTAGGAACATCAACCACAGGGGCAACGCCGCCGAGCAACAGCTAGTTGTTATTTTTTTGACATTAAAATTACTTCAAGATTATAATATTACGATTATCATCATAATATTCGCTCACTAGCGCAGAGGTAACGAAATCTCACAATGAACGTAATTTCGCAGTGATAA
>NJDD01000021.1:278958-299208 GCA_002245505.1 Calephelis nemesis
CAGAGGTAACGAAATTTCGCAGTATACGTAATTTCGCAGTGATAATATCGCAACAGCTATTTCATATTACTGCATTGTGGTTTCAATATAGCTAAGTGTGAATGCAGCGCTGCATAAGCGGCACAAATCAAGCTGTCTCCTACATTTCCCATTCAACAGTTTCTTCGTGTATGTAAATGTTCGTGTTATCGTGAAATATGATGTCGTTACCATGTACTGCATCATTTGTGGGTTACACACATCTGAGCTTGTATTATTATCCTCCGCCAACTGTTACTGTCCACTACTAGATGTATACAATGTTAAATATTTGGCTTCTTGTTCTACCATTTAAGGATTTATACATTTTGAATTTCTTTACAGAATCCGGTTTTGAAATTCTAATCAAAATGACGGCCCACACAAATTCCGATGTGATTGTGCGAAAAGAAATACAGTCCATAGTTTGTTTTTTTAGACAGAATCCCGAAATAAATAAGTCAGTGGTACCAATCTTACTTGAAAATCTTACTTCAATCAAATTCGAAACCTATTCGTACTGCAGCTAAGAACTATTTTGATGGCGTAAAATTACAAAAAAAATGTTTCGAAATCAACCGATCAAAGCGGATTGTAGCGCCATTTCATTTAAGTGCTTCTTTAATTTAAAACTTATGATGCCACACATATTACATACACATACATAGGCACAGAAAAATATCATAACTCACATTTATTTCGGCTGGGGTTAAAACAATAAGGAAAATAAAAGTAAAGGAACAAAAACACAACAGGTTGCACTCCAAGAGTTCCGGCAGAAATGAAAACTTGAATAAAAACGTTGTGCATTTTTGATATTTTGTAATTGCTTTAATTATCAGTATGAAAGTACTATCATTTGTGTGATAGAATACAATACTCATTTATTGCGCTATCGTACACAAACATGACAACACGAACATTCGCGTAAGCGCCTTGCTCCGTCTTATTTGCACAAGTGCCCTGCACCATCTTTTGTATTTTCAATCAGTTCACGGGTCCTGACGCGAGTTTAAAAGTTTTTTTTCATCCCAAAAAAGTGCGCAACGCCGCCCGCTCTAAAGAAGTTTTCCCCTCAAAAAATCTACGAGTTTATTGCCCGCCAAATTTCAATTTTAATAAAATATGTCACGTCAAAATGTACTCTTGTTGAAAATAACAAAAATTTCACTTTTTGGCCAATATCCAATACACGCAATTACTTCATAAAGAAATATTTCCATCCGTATTTCAAAAGACTGCAGCGTCATTAACGTCTCCCGATTGCTATCATTACCGAGCCATAACTGACATCGGAATAATTCACTGCAGTTGCAAGATATCACCGATGCAACAATCGTTAGTACAAATATGACTGGCGAGTTGCCAGCCAAGTAATGCAACCTCAAAGCAACTGTGTAAAGCGATAACGGAACGTTAAAAATGGCGGTATTTATGTATGTGGGATTTTTCTTACTCAAGAAAGTTAACAAGATTGTTTGTGTGTAGATGTGATGACTGTTTTTTTTTATTGGAGGCCTAATATCCCGGCCTCAGGTTAGCAACGTACTATTACCACCTTTGGTGTCTCTAGGCGGTATGAATTTCTTACCATCAGGAAATTCTTCTGCTTGTTTGCCTTACATTATCATAAAAAAAATCACCCATTTATTTAGAACTCCAAGATAGGCAGGCGTTTTGAAAAAGTCTATTTCGGTATATTTTTATATCTATCTTCAAAAATAGTTTAAGTAAGTATTTTCACGCACCGGGCAACATTATTTTGATTAGAAAACTGAAAATATACATTTTCAAATTTTTTTTTGTTTTCGCACCCGGGGATCAATCCCGGGACCTTAGGAAGTCAAGCCCGCCGCCGGATCGCTAGACCACAGAGGCGATTAAAAATAGTTTACTTGTTGAATCATTTATTTTAAGGATGTTTGTTATGTACTAAGCCGTTGCTTTAAGTTACTTAAATACCTTACTCAAATATGATGACTAGGTTACTCAAACATGACCTATTTAAGTGATTTTAAGGTCTGATTTGTAGTTTTTAAATATATTCATAATTTTACTTTACATAATTATCATAATTTAGTTCACGTAGACCATACAAAGGGTGCTCGAAATGTGTCTTCATAATAGTAATCTATATTCATACTAATAAGAAAGTTTTTTGCAGTCGAATATTGTGTGTATTAAACAATTATATTTGCGAAGAAAAATAGTTTATTACCTTTTCCTATATCATAAGTTGATTGTAGTTCAAATCAGTTCGTGGAGTATCAGACAGATATTGTGTATATCAATTTGTAAAAGTGTCAAATTGCAGCTAGGAAACAGCTAGACCTCAGGTCGAGCTTCGGGCACGTTTGCATTTTCAACCGATGAACAAACGCAGGAGGTTTTCAATTCAACGTGTTATTATTTGAGTTTTTAAGGTTATGTCACGCGTCTTTCTACAGAGTGTTACGATTGTGAGAGGTTTTTTATTGGATAGACAGCACCCCCAAGGTGGTCATATATCTATTGGCATTTGGATCAGCGTTTTTTAATCCGACTCCAGAAAAGCAGGTTCTCAATTCGACTTTAATTTTTTTAATGACGTTGATAATTTTATTTTGAAAATGCTGTTCATGAGTTCGTACTAGTCTTGTCACGCTAGTATTAGTTTTATCATGATCCGACTAATTACGTAGAATAGTAGAATGTTAATAAATTTTTCCGCTGGTTCGGTCATGTAGAAAGAATGACAGATGAAAGATTGACAAAAGCAGATATACAATGCGAATGTGGATGGATGTAGGTACCCGGGGAGACCAAGGCTGACATTTCACGATCAGATCAATCGGATATTATCCGAGGGTGGTGTCAAGAGTCTCCGAAACCGGCGTGTTTGTATGAAAAGGGTAATGAATGTGAAGGAAGCAAGACAGGTTTGTCAGGATCGTGAGGTCTGTCACTTGATACTCTCTGCCTATGGCGTGAAGATATGTATGTATGTTATAAATTTTATGTGGTACGTAGTAAAATTACGTAGTAAGATTTATAACGTATCCGTGCAAAAAGGTTTCTTATAATCTATCTTTACATAAAATATTAAAATTAAAAAACACTAATACTGCTGCGACGTAATACGTAGTAAAACAGTAGTAAATATTAAAGTAAAGATCTTGTCGTTCCTTATACCACAGATTAATAGCAGATGAAAATCAGAACTACTGCAGGGAAAGTTTGCAATCATTGTAATTAATTGTAACTAAGATATGCAAGAGCCCTCAGAAACTTAGTCACCACCGGTCTAGTTCACTAATCATATTAAGCCACTAATTCTAACCACTGAATGTAGTTACTCAAGCATTCTCACATGACTCATTGGAGTAACTTACTTACATTACTTAAGTTACATACTTTTACGAGGTATTTAAAAAGACACATGACTTAGGAATATGACGAAACCATGTAACAACACACTTAAATAAATTATTACAGTCAGATGGCAAGATTTACAAAATATCCGTAAAAAAAAGTTTCTTAAAATCTAGCTTTATATTAAACTAGCTGTTAACTGTGACTTTGCCCACATTCTCACGGCAAGCCGTTATGTGATTGGAATTAAAGTATCTTATATGTTATTCCAGGTCACAATTTAGCTGTGTTCCAAATTTTAGACAAATCCGTTCAGCTCTTCGAGCGTGAAAGAGTTACAAACATCCATTTATACATACATAAACTTTCGCATTTATAACATTAATAGGATATTAAAATTGAAAATAGTAATGATGTTATTTTATTTATTGTTCAAATAATATTATAACTGAATACTTAAATACGTGCATAATATGTAAGTTGCAGTAGGTACAATGGGTTAATTTCTAGCAAAAGAGATTTTTAACAGCTGACCAATGAAAAGAAAGCACCAGAAACAAAATAGTGTAGTTAAAATATGATACAGTATCATTTAAATATTCCTGAATTTTTCTATTCAAATAAAAAATTTAGCGAATTTAAAAGTTTCTGATTCAGCACGACATAAATTGTGAAATACGCAGCACAACCTTCATAAAAAAACATTTTTGTACACATTTCACAAACACAATTATTTTTCGGACTAATGGCGCCAAGAGGCATATTAACAAGATTTATGAAATACGTGTGTACAAGTAGGGTGACAATCAGTTTAAATTTGGGAAACTGGTCCACGAACAAGGTGTTTTGTACAGCTACTTTGTTTTTAGTATTTAGTCACGATTAGTGAAGTTGAAGAAAGTGCTAAGTGGAGAAACGAAAAGCGAACTCTAGGTGTTAAATCGATGTTTAAAATGTGATAATATTGATAATTATAATGATAACCTTTGTAACTGCTCTTTTAAGGAATATCGTTAAACCTCGTTAGCGTGCACTTTTTGTGTAAAGTTTTTTAGTCTTCAGCTTCATTTGAAAGCTGGCTCTAGAAAACGTAGGAAGTGTCAATAAAGCGATCGGGATTTAATATTTTTATCGACTCATTGATTCGCAACCATTTAACTTCAACATGGAAATAAGTTCCTGGTACAACAAGATTTAATCTGTTAAAATTTTGCATTTAAATTGTTTCAAGGGATACACCAAAACAAAAGTCACAGATAATTTACTTACCCTTTGCTTACTTTTAAAATAATTTAAATACCAGGACCTACTTTAAAAAAAAAGTATTGCAATCAGCAGTGTATCGTTGTCTTTTGGCAGAGATGGTAGGTCAATTGTATAAGTCTGCTGGTTACCATACAATCCAGACTTGAACTTAATACTGATTTTAGGGCGGTAGGAATAGGTAAGACAGTAGATCCTTACCTGGACGTGCTACCGAAGGACATTACCATTAATGGTATTGTAAGTGATGACTCTTTTAACCTTTGCTTGCCTCTGACGAGCATTCCGCTTACGAGCCTTCCTCTTACAGACCTGTCTGGCAGAAAAAGCAGATGGAGTATTTTTCATAGCAAAACCACAGAAAAAAAAATATTTAATAATTCCCTAACTAACAAACTTCAATAATAAATTGGTATTTAAAGGCGGTCTTAGCAACAAACGATCCAATGATCTTTGCAACATAATAGATAATTAAAATTAATAATTATAATATTAACCTTTGTTATCCCTAGCTCAATTACTAAGCACAATGTCCTTGTTAAGTAGGGTACAATTTAAACAAAGGTGTTGATGTTGAAGTTTTGCTTCAACTGACTAACCTGACCTGATCTTATAATCGGGGAAATTTGGAGAAACTACTTTTTCACTTGTATCAGACGTAATTTATGACAGACATTAATTTTAGAGTTGTATATATATATATATATATACACCTTCACGCCAAGTCCCTTACGGGTATTACTTAGAGTTGTTATTACAGCTTTTTGTTAATAATAATTAGAAATGGAATAAGTTAAAGAAAAACACGTTGCTTATAAACACCAATAATGTTAATGACGTGTTGCATATCTGACATTGGGATGTTAGACGTCTTACATAAATAAAAGTTATGGTTACCCTAATTTTTAAAACCAAAACATGCCAATGGTTAGCACTTACATGTCCTACGTAAGCAAAAGTATTGGTTACCCTACTTTTTAAAACCAAAACATGCCTATGGTTAGTGCTGTGCCGTTATCTTTCCAAGAATAGGTATGGTGGTGATACCAAATCTGGTCAGTTCCGTTTAGTAATGGTAACCGCGACAAAAATCGATAGTTTTGGTGCTTCATAACTTGAAATTGGTATTATTGATTCATAACATGAACAAATAACCAAGTAGGCTCAAAAAATATTTACTTGTGATATAAATATCAGTAACAGCTAATATAATAAATTTAATAAGTAGCCCAAAAGTAAACTTTCATGTTTCTAATTAAAAAAAAAGACAGTATATACAAATATATTTAATCGCCTCTGTGGTCTAGCGGTTCAGTTGTTGAACTTGACTGCATGAGGTCCTGGGTTCGAATCCCGGGTCGGGCAACAAAAAAAAAATGGGTTTTTCCAATTTTCTAATAAAAAAAATGTTGCTCGGGATAGGATATGTGTCCGGTTGGCGATAGGCTTGCCACCTATCACATTGTGGGACTTAGTATCTTTGGCTAGTCGTGGGTACCCTGGTTGTACCTCTGCCTACCTCTTCGGGGATATGGGCGTGAAGATAATGTTACAAAAACCCCACCACAGAAAACAAAACGATATTAGTGTTATTATTCTGATTTTTTAAATTACTTTTATCTTTAACGGTGTGTCTTTATGTTATCTTTTCCAGTTGAACCGATTTAAAGATCCGAGTTTTTTTTTTTTGCAAAAAAACATATAAATCATCGTCTCTGTGGTCTAGCGGTCCGGCTTTGGACTTGACTTCTTGAGAACCCGGGACGGGTTTGATGCCCGGGTCGGGCAACAAAAATAAACTAGAAATTGCATATTTTCAATTTTCCAATAATTTAACGCTGCCCGTGTCTGGATATGAGTCCGGTTGGCAATAGGCTTGCCACCTATCACATTGTGGGACCTCGTGTGTTCGACTTGTTGTGGGTGCCCTGGTTGTGCCATTCGCTATATACATAATTAACTACATTTAAAATATCTTAAGCAAATGTATTAGTTTTAATACAGAAAGCACAAAATTTGTATAGAAAGTAATAAAATACTGACAACATAAGGTTTCTCTATATTTCTGCCCGTAGCGAGGTACTTCAAGCGGTACGTGGGCGGGCAAACATAATTCGGCATGTAGCTTCGTTGAGTATTTCTATGTTAAAGTTCCATATTTTCCGCCTACGCAAGAACACCAGTCTTATAAGAATCACTACAAAGTGCAATAAAAGTTGGTCTTCACTTCTTATTCCCTATAACTGTTAGGCTTCCAATAAAGTTTCCATTCAACAGTGTTAAGATCATTTCTCACTTTTGGATAGAAAATTTCTGAATGCTTAAGAAAAAAGCATTATCAAGCACATATCCTCTGAGTGGTAGACAGAGGAACGATCAGGGATACCCTAACCGATGATATTAAATACCCAAAAGGTTGAAAAATCACATTTTCTTTTTGTTGCTCTACCCAGGTTTTTGAACCTGGGACCTCATGAAGCAACTCCGGACCACTATCACAAATGCCATTATGCTTAAGTAATTCATTATAGTTAAAATTTCTATAACCCCTGATAAAACCTAACCCTAATGTAACAACCATCATGATCACATCAGTTTCAACCAAAAATTTCACATCGAAATCTGAGTTATGATGCTAAAGTCAGACTCACATACACAAAGACACACAGAATTTTTTTTCCGTTTGGGGCTACCAAAATCATTTCATGATATCAATTTCACCCTTACAAAATCTAAATCATTTAATAAAAAATAATTAAATTAAAAAAATAAAAAAATTAGGTGATTGTAAATCAAGAACATTTGACACCGGCGCGACATACTTATTATGTATGCATGTTTATATGAAAAAAGTAACGAATGTGGATGACGATACATCTGCAGGGAACGCGGTACCTGAAACTCGATACTCTCTGCCTACTCCACAAGGGAATCAGCATGTAGAAATGTACATACACGTATAGATCGAGGCCTTAATTCAATGTTATATCCATACAAACTCGGATAAATCTTATACGGTGATAGTCACAGCTTCTTCGTCTGCTATGCTATAAGCGACTTCAAATGCTTCTCTGTTATGAAGGTCATGTTGAAATTGGAATCGAGTAAGTAAATTTACATACCCTTGAACACAATACTGGCGTATTATTAACATTTAGTTAATAGTAAACAATAAATTATTTTATCTAATTTTTAAATTAAAAAAGTATCTTCATGCCCATATCCCCGAAGAGGCAGGCAGAGGCACAACCAGGGCAAACAGGACTAGCCGAAGACACTAAGTCCCACAATGTGATAGGTGGCAGCCTAACGCCTACCGGGCACATATCTAAATCCCGAGCAACATTTTTTGTTATTAGTAAATTGGAAAAACCAAATTTTCTCTTTGTTGCCCGACCCGGGATTTGAGCCCGTGACTTCATGCAGTCAAATCTAACACTAGACCACACAGGGGATTTATTTGTAACTAAATGTTATTAATCCGCTAGAATTCGCGTCCTAAAATGACATATACTCTCACAATATCGAGATTCAAGAGTAGCTTGGTTAGCCTTAGAATGATTCCAGATCCTTATGACGTTCGCCCTATTGGCTGACCATGAAAATACTATCTTTTCTATCTTTCTATTTATTATATTATTTATTTCTATCTAGTTTCTTTTTAACGTATTTATTTTTTATGTATTTTGGTGCACCATAAAGAGTTATTATATTCTATTCTACCTACTAATATTTCGGAATTATCGGAAACCTTTTATTGTATCCAAAGTTGCTGTATAACACAAAACAATGAGAATGAGAAATAGGATGCAATACCTTAAAATAACACATATAAAATTGTATCCAAGTGCTTTGTCTCTAAAAGGAAACACTATTTACTTATAGGTACCTATCGTAAAGCACCCTTACACCCCCAATGGGGTTTCTGTGTCAAGTTGTTTTAGTTTCTTAGCTGAAAAATGGCCCATACAACCTATAACTCTTATGTAAAGTAGTGGAAGTGCTAATAACAAATTTTACAGAAGTGCCTTTTAAAAACTTTGAGAAATTATAATAATTAGCGACAGTTTACATCATAAAAAAGATTTTTTGGAACTATGTCATGGCAAAAAATACTCAATTTTAGGGGTAACAAACAGTTGACGTAAATGTCACATAATATAACTCTTTTTATATTTTATTCCTATGTTTTGAATGAGAAATTTTGAAGTTGTGAACTTTAAGGTCTCAGCTGTGATGAAGTTTTATTGGAGCACTAGCCACCCGCCAAATATTTTTTTTCGAGTATTTTCGAGATTGTCGAGTACTGATGTCATGATCTTTTCAAATCTGCCTAGTTTTCTTTTTTCACAAAATACGTCGGTTTCATTAACTTTTGATATCAGTTTAGCAGTAGTCATAGTAATAAATCAAAATATTATGTTCGATTTTAAATGCCCAATGGTTGGCTAATAGATACCAAAGTACAACTGAAAAGATTTGGTTGAATTCGCTATTTTTTGAGGCATAACGGTTAATAAATAATTGCAATAGGGCTATCATAATGAGTAACTGGCAACTATGCTTAGGTCAGCAGCAGAAATGAAAATAAGTAAAATAGTAAAATGATGTAAAATTAGGTTGTATTTTTTTTAGTTCTTAATGCTAAGATAAGATTTGAAAAAAAGACTGTTATGCTTTCGCCGTATATGTTCAGTATGTGACCGCAATTCCGAACAGGTGTTAATTTATAAAAACGTCGACGCGCACAAGTACCACTGGCATGGTCCACATTAATAAAGTATTTTTCTGATTCATATTCTGATATTACATATATAAAAAAATATTCTTTCACAAACTTTTATTTTGTTTAAGTATATACCATTCCAAAACAAAATAATCTTTATCGTCCATAACTTATTACGCTAGTGTTCGAAGGAGGCCCTATATTACCTCACCTTAATACCTTTATCTAAGAAAATTTCCCAAGCCAAGCCACACTTGATAGTTATGACCATAATTCACATTTACGCGTGATGTCCACGAGAACGTGAGAAATCCCAGGCTTCCGCCATGATTTATGGCCATCCGAAGCGTCGGCTGCGAAAATAAATCTAACAATATTAATACCTTTCATTACGCACCACGTTTATAAAATTATGATATCTCATTTCTCAAGGTAGACGAAATTATATTTAGGTATCGATTTATTGGAAGATGAAAGGGATTATCTTTTCTTTGTTTATAAGATAGATGGGTTTCTTTTAATAAATGGAATTATATTTATTCCTGGAAAGATGAGTGATGCATTTACTTTGAAT
This sequence comes from Calephelis nemesis, assembly GCA_002245505.1. Taxonomy (NCBI): domain Eukaryota; kingdom Metazoa; phylum Arthropoda; class Insecta; order Lepidoptera; family Riodinidae; genus Calephelis; species Calephelis nemesis. The sequence continues at coordinate 288,891 of NJDD01000021.1, forward strand.
GTAGCTGCTGGCTGAAATATTTATAAAAAACAATAGGTTACCCTGCTTAACTGTTTTTAAAATATAACAGTTAACCGCTTTGTAAATAGAGGAATAGTACACTAATAATTCTACCGATCAGTGACGAGACTTGTTCGACTCCCGACAGTCTCAAGCACAAGTATGATGAACTTGTAAATATATGTTTCTGAGTACGGGTATCTTCACGGTTATGTCCCCAAAGATGTAGGCAAGAATCTAGAGCATCGAAGATCTAATCTTGGCTTTATTTTAAATCGACTTAAAGAAGAACTATGGTGAAAACTAACTAAGCGGTGAAAGTAGGTACGTCGGTGAAATTAATCGTTTCTAGTCGTTGGCGGACCAGAACTATCATAACGATTAAAATAGCATTTCAGTATTGTTAAAACAATGTTGTTATTTAACATTTTATTTTATTTCATACATACCTATTGCTATTCATCGAATGTAATCGTTCCCTTTATAGTATTTTTGGTTGTATCATAAACCACTATCATAAAAAATATATATTTAAATGTACACCAGCTAACCAGCGAACGTTATTACACCCTTTCAGTTTGTATGAAGAAAATTAAACTGCTGATATTCCTAGGTCACCTACAGGTCTTCCCATTTTCTTATCCTTTAAACATTCACAAGACTTCCTACAGAGTAAAAAACATAGTCGCTTTCTCTGTCCCTATGTCCCTGTATATGCTTAAATCTTTAAAACTAAGCAACAGATTTCGATGCAGGTTGTAATAGATAAAGTGATTGAAGAGAAAATTTTATAATATGTACATTTTCTACCCGTGCAAAGCCGGGGCGGGCCGCTGGTCCAAAAATAATTCAAAACCAAAATTAGCCAAATCAATCCCGTCATCAGGAAGTTACATATTTCAGCCAGTCAGTTTTATATGCGTGTATAAAAACAAGAATATTTATGGTGAAGATGTGGAAGTGTATGGTTTCATTGGAATCAAATTTTGTCGTTACTTTATTACAAACAAATATGCGATGAGATAAACATAATGTACCGCATTTAAGGAAATACTTTGCCAAAGAAATTTGGATACTGGGTTAATTAAGGACCTTTTTGCGGTTTTAATATATTTTGCTAGGAATTTCATATGAGTCTGATCAATTTATATTATAGTAAGTTTTCGCCTCTGCGGTCTAGCGTTCCGGTGTCGGACTTCACTGCTTAAAGGCTCGGGTTTTTTTATGTTGCTCGACCATGGGAGTCCGGTAACAAAAAGAATGTGTATTTTTAATTTTCTAACAGAAATAATGTTGCTCGGGATTGGATATGATAGACTTGCCGTATATCAGAGTGCTTAGTGTTTTCAGCTAGTCATGGGAGTCCTGAGTGTAACTCTACCTACCCTTTCCGGGATATGGGCGTGAAGATAGTTACTTACTTAAGTAAGTTGGTAATAACCAAGTGTTCTTCCAAGTCCCGTATGTAGAACAAAAGGCGAAAAAGAAAAGAAAAAGATAAATGAGGTACAAAAGAGGCGTATTATCACATCACAAGACCGCTCGCGCTGATGGTAAAGTGCTATGCAGTAACTGGCCCGGGACATCCAACACATTAAATATTTCTGACGCATAATGACCATGTCATATTCCGGTCTGGAGGTTATCTAATAACTTAAAAAAATCTTAACAATCGGCAAAGCACATTCTACAAAATGAAATAAAAATACGATGTCGGGAGATGCCTTTATGAATGATAGCCCGATTCACATTTTGACTTTTACCCTTCCCCGTTTGAAACCCCATTAGTAAGTGAAATAAAAAGTATCGTATAACCTTTTTCGAAGCATTTATGCTTCGAAAAAGTACTATAAGTATTTTATGTACTTTAGTACCTACCGGCTAAGTTTCAATAACATCGGTTCAGTTGAATCGTGAATCGCGGTCATGATACAGACAGAAAGGCAAAAAATCCTAAAATGTGTACTACTTCCCCTCTTGCAACGGCTTCTTATTTACCGCAATCTGATGGTCCACTGTATCTATTCTTATAAAATAACATGTCCTGACTGACTGACTCACCATCGCCAAGCAAAAACTGTTAAGAGTTACAGACATGAAATTTGATGAGTAGGGTCATTTGAATGAGTATACACCCACTATGAACGGATTTTCGAAAATTTCACCCCTAAAGGGGAAAAATAGGGGTCGGGAGTTTGTATAGAAGCTTTAAAACTTAACTGTAAAACTTTGTTTTTGGATTATTTATTAAAAATGAATAGATACTTGTTTAAGCTTTTCTGTAAATTGGTAAAATAGAAGTTGAAAGTTTGCATGAAAGTACTTATTAGTGCTATAATCAGTGGGTTAATTAACTGTCGCGCAAGCAAAGCCGGGGGTTACAGCTAGTTATAAAACAAAAACTGACCTTTCAAAGACAAAGACAAAGTCATGAAGGTCAACGGGTCTTATAAAAATATCCTACTAAGATCGAGACATTTGTGCTATTTTCCTTGCATTTCACGGTCTAATTAAGGAGAAGCCCTCAAAAGAACGGCCCAAGAGTGTGAAAAGCCGTATCAAAGCGACCAACTATTATTATGAAAGGTCTAGAAAAATAGTCCTTATTTCCATTGACATAAAGTCTTATTTTAAATACAAGAATGTGGATTTGGTTTGCTACTGCCAATTCCGAGCCTGTCTCGAGTCCTCAAGTTTATGAAACGGCTTATTTTGATGGAAGGTTCCAGAGACACAGTTTTCTGGTGAAAATGTAATATTTTTGATTAAATACTGAATATTTATGATTAAAAATACTCAAGATTATTATTTAGTAGTGTAAATAAAAGTTAACATAATAAGAAGTATTAAATATTATTTGCTGCGATTAAATTGTTACAGTACTAGCCGACCCGGCGATCTTCGTATCGCTTGATTACTTAAAATCTAAAGCTATGTTTTTCCTATTTTTCCCGCATTTTTCTAGGTTTTTTCTTCTTCTGGACCTTCTCCAGGCGATAACTGACACAACAGAATTATTAGCGAAATTTACCCATTAGTCCACGCACGATGCTATGACAACGGCAAATCATTTATTTTATCTTTACATAATATCTGTGTTTAAGAGAATTCGAGAATGGTCTAGATTCACAATTTCGTCCACTGGAAAATGATATCATTTTTTTATTTGTAAGTAGTCGTTGACTTTGGAATGTTTAACATTGGATCCGACAGACTGCGCTACTATCAAAACATCAAATATTACGTAGTAGCTGTTAATATCAAGCGATACGAAGTTTGCTGGGTCGGCTAGTTTATATATATAAAAATGAATCCTCATTTCGCGTGGTCCTTACATCACGCTTAAACGGATATGTCAAGTATGCTGATTCTTTTTTTTGATGTACTTATTGGTTATTATCAGGAGAAGGATCATACGAAAAGAAAAAAACGGGGGAAATTGCCGGGAAAGTGGAAAAAATCACACTTCAGTTTTATCGATACAAACAGCTGTTAATAGCTGTTAGTGTCAAGCGACAAGAAGTTCGCGGGGTCGGCTAGTATATAGTTAAAAATAAATCCCCATTTAACGTGGTCATTACCACCAATTTTACTCATTCGTTTTTTGTACTTTATTGTAAGGGGAAAGTTCTTATACAGCAAAAAGTGAAAAGAAAATGGGAAAAGCGATTGTTTAACCCACACAAAGTCTTAGTTTTTTTATGTTATAGGAAGGCTAACAAGCATACGGAAATCCTGATGGTAAGAAATTCACGCCGCCTAGATACACCAAAGATGGTAATGGTGTGTTGCCAACCTGAGGTCAGGATGTTAGGCCTCGAGCAAAAGTAAGTTTACCGGCTACCTTACCCTCCAAACCGGAACACGTCATGACACGTCACGTCACGTTATGGTGGCAGAAATAGGTAAAGCGGTGGTACCAATCCGGACGAGTCGATGCGAAACTCTACCACCTAGTCAGATGTCACGGTGTTAGTGATGATAAGCCTATGCTCGCCTTTTATGGGCTGCCTGTCAAGAAAGACAGATGGTCTATACTACAAAGAAGCCCGGACCAACACGGGGTAAAAAAAAACACAAACTCTTAGTAGCTGTTATTGTTCGATACGAAGTTCGCCGGGTCGTTTAGTATAAATAGATGTGTCTAATTTTAAAGGTAAGTATATAAATCAAATTCTACTTATTGAACACGTAATTAAACCAAAAAGAGAGTAAGTGGCCTTAGATACTTGATCTTAAATATTTCATTAAACGATCTAATACCGTTTTAGCCTTAAAAAGCCCAAACATTTTATAAAAGAAAAACAAAGCGAATAACACAAGCATTCCAAGGGACCTTTCACATTTAAGGTACTACGGATTAAGCTAATTCAGACCCGTTTTTAAAAGCTGTAGGCATATGTTGAAGGTTATTAAGTTTTAGATGAGTAATTAAACTCATATCTGTCATTTTAATTTATAAAATTATTTATTTGAGCAAATATTTTAATATTTATATAAAATAATTATTTTCCTTTGTTGTATATTCAAACAATTTGAACTGTGCATCTCGTGCTGTGACATCGTTTGTCATTTTTATTTCTCATTTATCATTTTATTCATTTATTATTTTTTTATGTTGATAAAAGATCGGTTTGATAACAGTAACAAAGATATAACAAATAAACTCCCCTACAGCAACTACTATATTTGCACAATAGGCCCTTCATCTATAAAAAGACAAAACAATGCACATAATTTTTGACACATGATCAAATTCAGTTAGCGAGGGCGTTATTCCCAAACGATTATGACTTAGGAACCTTCAAGAAAAGGGCGTATTCATTCCTTAAAAGTCGGCAACACACCTGTGATACTCCTGGTACTGTAGATTTCTGTGGGCGGCGGTGATCACTGTCCGTCAGGTGACCTACTTGTGCGTTTGGCTCCGCCTGTATAAAAAAAAACTCTCTTAGATGATTTGTGTTAGAAAATTCTAACAAAACAACTTTCTTATATTCTATCACTAAATAAGATCAGATCTGGAATAGAGTTAGAAGAGCTGTCACACGATTAGACTTCAAGTTGCAAGGGAAATTAGAAATTGCACGACCACAACGATATATTACAGGTCAAGCGCTCAGATGTAATCTCGGTGACCTTGAAAGGCTAGTGCCGACCCTGTCGTTAAGCCACAATTTATTCTGACTCACTTAGCCGTCCGGGCGTAAATGAATATTAAGCATTCATCCATTCGTCTAATCAAACTTTCACTTATTAATTAAGCCACTAACGAGTTTGTGGTGAAATTTCCACAAAATATGCGAATTCCACCACGCGTAAAGTTTGCGGTAACGATATTCACCGAGACGTAAACCATTATAATAATGTAATGAAAATATACCGCTGAAATATGTATTATTCTTCGTTTTGTGTTCAGGGATATGAAAAATTATGACAAATGAATAGAATTCACGACCTTTATATCCGACTTTACAAAAAATCGTGTAAAATGGTGCAGTGTTGTATTCGTATCTGATTAAAAAATATAAAATATTAAATTTTAAATATAATGTGATTGTGGATGGAAGAATATTTGGCACTACAACGACAAGAGACGATCAAATTGCTCTGATACTATCCGAAACCGACGTGTTTGAAGGAAAGACCTTCATGCCCATATCCCCGAAGAGGTAGCTAGAGACACAACCGGGGTATCTACGACTAGCCGGAAACACAGTCTCACATTGTGATAGATGTCAAGCACATCGCCAAACCGGGCAAACATCTAATCCCAAGCAACATTATTTTTGTTAGAAAAACCTATTTTTTTTCTGTTGGCCGACCCGGGACCTCGTAAAGTCAAGTCAAACACCTAGACATCTGGACCACAGAGGCGTATTTGTACGAAAAGTGTAATAATAAATGTGGGGGAAGCCAGACAAGTCTGCCAGGATCTTGAGATTTGGCACTCGATACTCTCTGCCTATCGTCAGGGACTTGGCTTAAAGATAAGTATCCACAATTATCATCATCATCATCAGCCGGAGGACGTCCACTGGACATAGGTCTCCTCCAAAGAGTGCCACAAGTCACGGTCAACAGTGACTCCCCGCGAATTTGACCAGTGGTAAGTGTGCGTATATGTAAAATATAACAGTTTTATAAATAAATATTGAAAGAAACCAAATTATTGCTAGACTCTGCCTTCATTAGAAGAAACAAAACCAAAGCCACATCAAATACAGCAATAATTCAAAACCAAATTGTTTCCACCACTGACATTAAATATAATAAATATTATTTCACCGCTATTCCAAATGGACGATTAATTATATTTGTTTTAGCTGTAACAATGATTTATTTTCTTCGTTTCTTCGTGCGGCGATGCCAATTAGTAGAGAATAATTGGCTTCTTTAATTTTCATTCGATATTTTGTGATGATACTTATTTTGAAATTTATTTGGCAACAACGAGGTATCTTTTATCTTTAATAAACATATTCTTGCAAAATTATAAAAAGCTATGTCATTACTTTTAAAACATATGAAAGTGAACACTTCTAAATAAAATTTTGATACAGGTTTTTGTCTATCTATGTATAAACTTATTTTCAATTTTATCGCCTTTGTGGTCTAGCAGTCAAGATGTTGGACTTGACTGCATAAGATCTGGGGTTTGATTCCTGGGTCGAGCAACAAAATGAAAATTTCGAATTTTCTAATAAAAAAGAATGTTGCTCGGGATTGGACATGTGCCTGGTGCCTCTGCATATCTCGTTGGGGATATGGGCGTGAAGTTACTTTACTTTAATTTTACTTTTAATATTATACACATTTTAATATGTAGATTTAGGAAACACATGTCAAAGTCTAAGCAAAATGCACTATAAAATTAAAATATTAAAAGTTATGATGCCACACATGTACAGACACACTCACACACGTACACACAGACACGTCAAACTATAACATCCCTGTTTTTCTGTCGGGGGTTGAACAATAATAGGTAACCGCCTCTATGGTCGGATTGTTATCTTCCACGCGTAACGCCACCGATCAACCATGATGCTCGATTTCGATTTCCGACAGTGGCAGACATATTTTGCGGGATTAACATTTATAGTCTGTATTGTCAGGTCTAGGTTTTATAAAAATTATTCTAATGTCTGTCTAAGTATATCTATGTATTAGTATCGTTATTTAACACCCATTATACAAGCATATAATTTGCTAACTTAGAGCTTAGATCAAATTCTTTAATTTGTACAGATATTTGTTGATAAAAAAAAACTGATTGTTTTCGCTGGCATTATGTCAAAATATACTAAATGTTATAATTTTCCTACGATTTTAAATACGCGATTTTATATATGTTTTTATTCTTTAAATAGAGAAGAAGAAATATTTAAGTAGAGAATATTTGGCATATTCAATCTTCATTGGTTTTTTAATAAAACTGTTAATTTAAAATTTAATTAACGAAAACGCCCTATGATCATTTCAATAAAAAATTCACCATTACTTTGACTTCTTTGGGTCCCGGTTCGATCCCCGGATCGGACGACTAAAAAATCTGTAAACTATAAATTATATTCAATTTTCTGTTAAAAGTAGCGTTACCCAGGAGTTATTATTCGGCTAGTCGTGGGTGCTCTGAACGTGCCTCTGCCTACCTCTTCAGGGATGTAGGGGTTAAGACACTTTATTTAAACAAATAAGGTAAGTTAGTACGATGGTTGTGAAACTTTAACATGTTTTTTTTTAATGTTTGATTGCATGTCAGTTCCTTTGCGTATCGGAAAACTACTAGGTACTTAACAAATTTTACTTAGCCAGTTGTGACAATCTTGAACATGTTATGTATGCGGTAGGTGTTTCCTAATTAGGTCTTAATAATTCGGAACCATTACAGCAGACTAAAGAAGACAACAACCACAACAAACAAAACAATAATTCGAAAACTAATTGTTTCCACTGACATTAAATTTGAATGTAATAAATATTATTGTTTTACCGCGATTCAAAATGGACGATTAATTAGATTTGTTTTAGCTGCAAAAATGATTTATTTTCTTCGTTTCTTCGTGATGCGATGATGCCAATTATTGGAGAATAATTGGCACCTTCAATTTTCATTTTTTTTTCTCGTGTGTCGTCGTTTGTACGGTACGGTCGATTTCCTGAGGATACCTCGGTGTCGAGGCGAAACGTACATCGAGTGCGTGGTGTTCTCTGTCGTTAGTTCTTTGGCAAAGTTGGCGAAGGACGTGACAAGTAGTTTTGTTTCCCGAGTCCGGACTCTATTCGTGTTCTGGTCGCGGAGGTGGGTGGTGGGAACCTTAGTTAGGCTTGTCACAATCGGTGTCATTTGGAGGACTATTTGCCACAACAGTAACACTGCTTACGCGGAATTAGCAAAGTTAATGTTTATTTTACATCTATTGGATATTTTGTGAGGATACTAAATTGAAGTTTATTTGACAACTCGTGGTATATGTTTTCATTATTCCTAATACTAGCGTCTCAATTTTGAAACGTTGTGTTGCAGTAAATATATAAAATCTTTCAATTTACAGAAAACCATTTAGGTGAAATTTAGGCAAGTTTAGTTCATTTTTGTGTTACGAGATGTCGAAAAAGCAACCATATTTTTTCTGCAACTCAATGTATTTGTGTAAAACTTATCTTAAAAATACAATTCTATTAAATTCCTCTAACTCAAGGGAAACCACTTACCAAATTTAATGAATAAATAAAATATAACAGCAGTAAATTTTAATACAAAGAACGGATTTCAGTTACTGTTTTTCTAGTACAAAACTACGTTTTCAAAAATTAATGTAAGCTGTTAATTGAAATTTGATAAAGACTTCAAGTTATTTGAAAGTCTTCGGTAAGCGCTTGAGCTTACTTTAGCTTAGAATCAAACAAGCTCTATAGCAGAGTGTAAATATTCCAAGACATCTAAGCACATCATACATCTCCAGCCAAAGTGACTTGATGGAAACAAATTCCAACTTGTAGAACACAAACAAAGTGATGTTGACGTTAAACAATGTGAACGCTGCATGTTTCGCAAGGTAATTTTATAAAATATCGACGGTTTCTTCAATAAAAATCATAGCTCAAAATATGGTTAGAGCATTCGTCGGCTTCAGACGAAAGGTTAAATGTTCAAATCCTGTCTGAGGCGAAATGTTTTTATCTTGTTACTATCTTGCAGAGTCCATGTAAATTCTAAACTTATTTTATATTAACTGCTATTTATCTTGCATATTAATAATTACACCACAACAAAATATTCAACTACTTAGCACATATACATATTGTTCTACATTGTTGGTTGTTTGTAAGAAATCGCATTTTTTGTGATAAGACCGCCTGTTGTACTCTAACTTTAATTTAAAGTTTTGATGTATATTTCTTGTTTATGGTGTACAATAAAGAGTATTTGTATTGTTTTTTTTTTTAATTTATAGAATTTTAACCCAAGCACAGGGCAATGGCTAAAATAAAAATACCTTAAGAGAAAAGGAAGTTATGGTCATTATAAATGTGAAGTTCATCTCCAACGATGAAATCATTTATATAGGTTCTCAGAACTATGTATCTACAGGACATAACTACCCGCGTTAACGGGTAAGAAAGGAATTAAAAATTTCGCCACGGGACAATAGTCCTCAGAAGTTTAAGCGTCACAGCATTCGTCGGCTTAAGGCGAAAGGTTACTACTGTTCAAATCCTGTCTGTAACGAAAGTTTTCTTTCTTTAAAAAATATTCAAATTTGTGCCCGGTGAAGTATAACTTTAGTGTAACAATCTAGTAGTAGTAGTTTAGAACCTTAATAATTCCTTAGATAAATAGGGGGGGAGTGTTAGCAAAGGCTCTCCTGGATAAGTTATCTTCGTACCATAAATATTTTGACATTATAGGTGTTTCGTGCTGAAGGGTAGGGTAACCGATAGACTGGCACAAGTAACGACGTAGCCTAAGGTCCCGGCAATATGACAGCTATAAATCAGTAACATCGTAGGCAACGTTTTTTTCACATTATCATAAAAGCCGGTTGCTTGTTCGCTGTCTTATAACATAATATCAATCATCTTAACTTTCTAAATTATAAATAAATAAATAATACTCTTAAATTTAAGTAATCAAATTAATATTCAATTTCAATTATTAATAATCAATTGTAAATATATTTTAATCGTTTTACGCGATAAAAGAATAAGTGTGTATGAAATTATTTTTGTATAGCTTGCTATTAAGTTAAGTTTTGACGTTGACAAGTGTACAAGTGTACCTACGTCGAATAAATACTATTTAAATACTAAG
>NJDD01000021.1:321871-334911 GCA_002245505.1 Calephelis nemesis
ATCACGACAATGCCTCGTCGCACACCGCCAGGCAAACGATCGACTATTTGGCGACCTCAGACGTGGAATTACTGGGTCACCGCCGTATAGCCCCGACCTCGCACCCTGCGATTTTTATTTATTCCCGAAAATTATAGAAAAACTTCGAGGAAAACATTTTATGGACGCCGAAGAAGCAGTGGCTGCGTTTCAAAACGCCGTCGAAGAGACCCCTAAGGCCGAGTGGGCAAGGTGCTTTTCTCAATGGTTCCATCGAATGCAGCGATATATTGATGTAAATGGACGCTATTTTGAAAAGTTATAATAAAACTCATAACTTGCTAGAATGCTTAGTTTTTGATTTTCTAAGAACTTTCAGTTTGACCCTCGTATTTCTTTGGGTACCACGTCGCTATTTGATAATTATTTTTTCGAAAAATAACAAATATTTTCAAAATAGTCTCATACAAATTTTACCTACATCTTACTTGTCTTTTTTGAGTTACACTTAAGAAAATAAAACTTAAGGCCCCATACTTAGTCAGCCAGATGAGCCAATCACAGCACTACCCCGTTCCATGATTACTATGAAATATTGCGCTCTAAAGTAAACGTCTTTTGCAACAATTCACTATTTTTGACACTATAAAAGTAATTTAAAAAAAAAAAAAACTGAAACACTTATCTTTTAGGTATAGTACGTATCTATGTTTGTGTTAAATCTGGTGTCGATATTTTCATAATTGAAATAGACAGTTGGGTTTTGCTTTCAAGAAAGGGTTTTAACTTTTTGATTTTTTTCCATCAAGCAAAGTGAAATTTATCGTGTTTTGGAAACACTAGTCTTATAAAGCATATTAATGTTAATCTTGTGTATTTTGTCACCAAGATCCATGATTGCTTTGTATGAAAAAAACATTATACTGCTGACGTATTTTAGCGTACATGGACCCTTAAGTATATCTCAAAACCAATAGTCTGATCTTTCTAAAACTAATGTAAAACCACCTTGGAACCATGGCCTATGTTTCTTAAAACGATCCATCAAAATCAGATAGCTATTGGCCAAGTAATCGTGTAACAAATTAGCAACGTGCAGTCGAATTGAGAACCTTCTCCTTTTTTAGTTTCGGTTAATAGTGATTTGTTAATAAACATTAGTGTGACCTTTTTTTATTTAATTTATATAAAGGGTAAAGACGAAGAAAGCTCGGTATATAAAGTATGATTTTTTTTATGTTATTAAAAGGCAAACATGCAGACGGATTTCCTGATGGTAAGAAATTCACGCCGCCTAGAGACACCAAAGGTGGTAATGGTGCGTTGCCAACCTGAGGCCGGGATGTTAGGCCTTGAGCAAAAGTAAGTTTACCGGCTACCTTACCCTCCAAACCGGAACACGTCATCACGACAGGAATAGGTAAGGCGAAGTTACCAATCCGGGTGAGTTGCTGCGAAACTCTACCACCTAGTCAGATGTCACGGTGCTAGTGACAGTAAGCCTATGCTCGCCTTTTACGAGCTGCCTGGCAGGAAGGCAGATGGTCTATACTGCTAGGTAGCCCAGACCAACACGGGGAAATTGTGTTACAGTTCACGAACGTGACTTGGTGACGGCTGAAGAGACTTATGGACAGGTGGAAATAGAACAAAGGCGAGTTTTCGAAATCTTTCCTTCCTTCCTACCAAGCAGCTCATAAGCTTTAGTTTATTTATGACTACTATCTTATCATACTATTATTTATGAATACTGTGACTTTTCTTGAGTGGCATAAATATGTTCAATGTTAACTGTCGAGATTAGTATTACCTTAACTGTACCAGCTGCTATAGTGGCAATGCTTGCCATTATCATATTCCAGTTTAGAGAGTAAAACGCTTTTCCTTAATTTAAAATTTATATAAATTTAGCTCATGCACAAGGAATGTTATGGCCATTATAAATTTAAATTTCTTCTGTAATGGTGAACGCAATAAGTAGGTACTCAAAACTGTGTATCTACAGGACATAACTACCCGCGTAAATCATAAAGAAAGGAATTAAACATTTCGCCTCAGGAATTAAATCTTCAGTCGCTCAAATGGTCAGAAAGGTAGTGAGGGAGGGGATGAAAGTGTATTGATACAATTACTGTGTGGAGTGAACTTTAAGTTTTCAAATTACATTTTAGTTAGACGTGGTGTCATGACAATGATGTATATACGTATAGGCGATGATGTGTTGTAATGTTTTCATATAATTAAAAAAAATCTTGCCCCCAACACAACCTAGTCATAAATTGTAGCTAAGAATTATCTCGTTCACGTGTTTCACGATTTTCCCCGTTTTGGTCCGGGCTCCTTAGCAGAAAAGACCATCTGCCTTTCTTGCCAGGCAGCTCGTAAAAGGCGAGCATAGGCTTATCATCACTAACACCGTGACATCTGACTAGGTGGTAGAGTTTCGCAGCGACTCGCCCGGATTGGTACCACCGCCTTACCTGTTCCTGCCGCCATAACGTCATGACGTGTTCCGGTTCGGAGGGTAAGGTAGCCGGTAAACTTACTTTTGCTCTAGTTCTAACATCCTGACCTCAGGTTGGCAACGCACCATTACCATCCTTGGTGTCTCTAGGCGGCGTGAGATTCTTACCATCAGGAAATCCGTCTGCTTGTTTGCTTTCCTATAACATAAAAAGTCGGACTTCAAACAAAATCGGACAGACACACGTACAAATACAGAATACTTTTTTCATTAAAATGTAACAAATTATTCTTTCAATTGAGCGACATAAAATCAAAAAGGATTTTAGTTTTCGCTTGTAATCTTAAAAGTAGAAAAAAAATCTGCACTTGAGACAATTTTAGTACAAACAACTGTTTAAATTGTTTAATAACAAACAAAAGTTGTCTCATGTTAAAAACAAAAGCATGTTTATCCTGAACAAAGACTCTTTTGAACACAAACAAAGTAAATTATGTGAGTAAATAATACCTTACCGGCGTTATGCAAAGAATTAGGTATAATAACAGGCCTTTTTGTGTTATAAAATCATGGAGCTTATTTAGATTACTTTTTATATAATTGGTGTACGCATCAGGACGAGACAACCCTGTCGCCCGATGATGGTGATCTAGGTAATTTAGGACATTGGATTACTCCGATAGGTTTACCACTTTATTTAGTACCGTGATATCTGACTAAGTAGTAGAGTTTCACAGCGACTAGTCCGGATTAATACCACCGCTTTACATATTCCTGCCGACAGAACGTCAGTGCTTGCCATTAGCGTGTTCCAGTTTGGAGGATAAGGTAGTCGGTCAACTTACTTTTGCTTATCCTATATATATATACATCCTGGTTTCAGGTTGGCATTTGGCATGGCATTTCAGGTAGGATTTTCGAAGAATTCCTGTCCGTTGGTAGATTTAGTAATGTATAGACGCCTCACAAGTGCCTCTTGAAGTTTAACTGAAATAAAGATAATTTTGAATTTGAGTTTTTGCAATCATCAAATTCATCAATGCATCATTACCAAGTTTGGTGTCTATAGGTGGCATGAATTTCTTACCAGGAAATACGTCTACTTGTTTACCTTCCAATATCAATAAAAAATGCAGTCAATGAAAACTAGCTGGTAAAGTTTCATGCATTAGAATCACTTTCCAATCTTTTTTCATAGTGACAGTGCTCATCATTGTCGTGTTCTCTGGTACACTTACACAAGTGGCATGCAGCAAAACCAGTTACGATGAAACAGTTTAAAAACAAAACCTATTTCTATCTTACATACATTTATATTCGCTGTACAATTTAGGACAAGAAAAACAAACAACTTTGCTATTATTTAATCAAGAAATTAATGACGTCATTATGTTCTTAATGGGAACAAACTAAAACTGTCTTCCGAATCTAATCAACGTTTTATTCGTTTATTTCTTGAATAAAATTTGATTGGTAATAAAAAACCTATGAAACTCACTGCTACGTAAAACTTATTCTCAACAAAAGTTAGAGGGTCGAAATTCTAAACTTATTTAAAATTTACGGGACTTGGCAATAATTTGAGAAGTTTGAGGAAGTTATACGGTAAAATTAAAAAGGGCTGGAATCCGTCACCTCGTAAGGGTCTAATCGTCGAAGTTGTGAAGAAACGAATCTCGCCAGTCACTTTGGAAATGGATCTCTTATTATTCATAGGTCACAGTTTACGTAATACGACACGACTTCAAAAATCTTGAAAGTTTCGCCACATCACCACCTTTATCATTCGATTTTAAATCGACTTCAAAAATGAAGGAGGTTCTCAATTCGACTTTATTTTTTATATGTTTATTACGCGATTACTCGGCCAAAAGCAATAGATTTGATAGTTCTTTTTAGGAATGTAGAATTTTTAGGAATATGTAATATATTTCATTCTTCTTTCATTTTAATCTGGATTAATAGTATTATGATCCAGTTAGTTATTTATGAGTTATAGATAATAATGCATACATTTTCGTTTATGGTCAAAAAATAATTATCAAATCGCAATTAGGTACCTAATGAAATACTTCGAGTGGGTTATTAGTTTTACTGTAAGCTAAATTACAATTGAAACTAAATACATTACAAAAAAGAAGGCAGCGATGTTAAAGGTATTTTTTTAATTTATGTTAGACTAGTTGTTACTCGCGGCTTTGCTCGCATCGCAGTTAATATATTTATTTATTATTAAGGATTAATAAGCCCATTATTAAGGACTTTTGTACAACTATTCAGCCCCCTTTTCTCGCCTATAGGGGTAAAATTTCCAGAAACGCGTAAATACGTAATCTACTTATTAAAAATAAGTAGCCCAAAAATAAAGATTAATGTTTCTAATTTGAAAAATTGCAACCTCTATTTCGCCCCCTTAGGGGGAAAAATTTCAAAATTCTGACCTTAGTGGGTGTCTACTTAATAAAACGACTCTACTCACCAAATTTGATAGCTGTAACTAATACAGTTTTCTTTCAACGATGTTAAATCATTCAGTGAGGACAAGTTATTTTACAAGTAAAGATATACGACACTTAAACTAGGGTGAAGGTTGGAATAAGGCTTGTATGGACAGTTACCTATACTGGGGCTTTACTAGGTGTAAGCTAATCCAAATTTATTA
The DNA here is from genome assembly GCA_002245505.1 of Calephelis nemesis. Taxonomy (NCBI): domain Eukaryota; kingdom Metazoa; phylum Arthropoda; class Insecta; order Lepidoptera; family Riodinidae; genus Calephelis; species Calephelis nemesis. Next base: position 326,977 of record NJDD01000021.1, read on the forward strand.
GTAGAGATTTGGTTTATTTTTAGTTTATTCCTAGTATAGCATTTTATAACTTTTTTATTTGTAAGGCCGTCAATGTATATAACAAATTAAGAAATGAAATTTTTATAGTGCACAGTTAAACTTACAACAAAGTAAATACAAAATATAAGTACTATCAACAGCGAAAGTTTATAGTTTTATCGCCAAACAACGTTATTGTCTAAGTATACAATATAAACATAGGTTCATAATGTAAAAAGATTAATCATACCAAATCTATAATACCTATAACATTTAAAATACAGTGTATGTACGCATATAAGTACCTAGTTATACTTCTTTAGCGTAACAGTCCAAAAACAACAATTAACTAGGTATATTGGTAGCACTTTTTACAAAACATATAAAAAAGTCTAGCAACTAACTTCACACTGTTGCTTTTTATTTTGCAACTAACTTTAGGATGTTACTTTTAACTGTCGGTGTGCGCTCAATGTGGATTGATGGAGCTGTACCCCAGGAGACAAAAATTGACATTCCACGATCAGATCACTCAGATATTATCCGAGAGTGGTGTCCAGAGTCACCGAAACCGGCGCGTTTGTATGAAAAGGGCAATGAGTGTGAAAGAAGCTAGACAGGTATCTCAAGATACTCTCTGCCTACCCGATAAGGGACTCGTGAATATATGTATGTGTGTATGTATGTGCGTGCATTGTAAAAAAATCACAATCATCATTTTATCTAATCACGCCAAAAGAAGTGTTGAAAAAATAAAAGCTTTTTAAAATTAAGATTTTTAATGATGTTAGAAGGCAAACAAACAGACGGATTTTCTGATGGTAAGAAATTCACGCCACCTAAGTGGTAATGGTGCGTTACCAACCTATTATATTAACTAAATTAACCTAAATTGGTATTGACCTTGACCTTACTCGAACAGGTATATCGGGTCTTTTAAAATTGAAAATTCCATGCGATCACTGACCTAACTATAGGAGTAAAAACTTTAGTCAAAATGGCTTACTATGGAAAAACTACTAATAGCTACAAACACAATTAAGTGGTAATAAGCATCAAGACGAATAAGTAAATATGTATATCTGAATAAATTACCTGAATTATTTTAAACATAAATCAGAATATAATATGCTATGAGCTGTATTTATTAGTCAATGTTATTAATACACATAACACATAAAAATAATAAATATCACTGGATAAATTACATAAAGTGTATCTAACCCCAAATTAAGCAAATAAAGGAATTGAATAGAAATTCGTTTATTTCTAGAAGATCCGACGAAAGAAACTCAGCGAGCTTGGCTTTTCCTTATTTTATATAAATAAAATAAAAACGTAACGTTGTTACGTAACTAGTTTAAAGAGTGTTAGTAAACAATAAAAAGTCATAGAAATACTTAAATATTTATAATAAATTTAAATAACATTCAGATCAAGAAATGCAAACACCTAAACGTTCATTTCACAGTTGCTTGCCTCTTCTCTTAGGAGTCGAACCCGAGCTTCGCGTTCGGTCGGTGGAGTGTGACATGTACGTGAACCCCTCGGTTAACGTAGCGGTCGAATACATTCGAGTTGTTTATATATTTTTAAAGGATTGGAAAGAAAATACAGACAGCTTTCGTGAGTGTAAGAAGTACACGATGCCTAAAGACACTGAAGAACATTTATGACATTAATAGATTGGTGAAATTAGGTTTTAAGCCTCTGGCGTTAGTACGTCAAAAGATTTCTTTGCTTTCTTTCTTCTTCTTCTTTGATAGTGATAGCTTCCAGCTTCCAGTCGCTATGTAGTTACCATATAACATGACAATGATGAATCTGACGTTATAATGGCGGAAACACGCAAAACTGTAACAGAATTGAAAAATAATAATGAGATCATCAATGTAACTACCAAATACATTTGAAATAACCCCGTGTTGGTCCGGGCTCCTTTGCAGAATAGACCATCTGCTTTCCTGTCAGGCAGCTCGTAAAAGGCGAGCACAGGCTAACCTTCACAAATACCGTGACATCCTACTAGGTGGTAGAGTTTTGGATTGGTACCACCGCCTTACCTATTTCTGCCACCATAACGTCCAATGCTTGCCATTGACGTGCATCGGTTCGGAGAGTAAAGGAGCCGGTCAACTTACTTTGCTCGAGGCCTAACATCCCGACCTCAGGTTGGCAACGCACTATTACCACCTTCGGTGTCTGAAGGTGGCGTGAATTTCTTACTATCAGAAAAGCCGTCTGCTTGTTTGTCTTCCAATTTCATAAAAAAAATGTTCTGATTGCAAAGACGGTTTATTTATCGTATCGTATGATGTGTTACTAGCAGTCTTGACTTTGTATGATACCATTGTTATGATAAGGGTATCGGATTAGGGGGTATTGTGCCGCAACACTTAGCAGTCGTTCAGCCGAGGTAATGGACCAAACATGATATGACAAGAAATGACGTGTATAACAATGATATTCAAATATGTTGATAAGCTATAACACAAAAGGAGAGAATTATCTTGGGCCCTAATGTAAAGGGCTGAAATGGGTGTGTCTTTTTTAATTTTGTTATTTGATTAATTAGGCCTATCAGAACCATTTCAAAAATTTGTTTTTATTAAAAAAATGTCTTTTTTATGACATTAGAAGGCAAACAAGCAGGCGGATTTCCTGATGGTTAGAAATTCACGTCGCCTAGAGACACCAAAGGTGACAAAGGTGCGTTGCCAACCTCGCGCAAAAGTAAGTTTGCCGGCTACCTTACCCTCCAAACCAGAACACGTTATGACGGGTGGCAGGAATGGGTAGGTAAGGCGGTGGTAACAATCCGGGCGAGTCGCTGCGAAACTCTACCACCTACTACTATTGTTTGATAAATCAGACCTATCTGAACCATCTCAAAAAATTGTTTTTGATAGTAAAAATGTAGGAAAAAATATAGTTATTTTAAAATGAAATGAATAATTATGAATATAACATGTCAATAAAGATTCATTATTTATCACATGTTAAAATAGAGAAAAAAATACTTAAAACTTGTACTCTGTCGTCTATAGCTGACTAAAGCGCTTAACATTTGAGATACCAAAAATTTGTTGGTGAAGTTTTTTATTCCTTGTCAATTTCGTCTACTGCTATATCCTACAGCCTCACAACTCTGTGTAATACAATACCTAATATGATATATGTTAATATAAGCGTAGCAAAACTACAAAAACCCGATTTCGATTTCAATGAGTAAGTTGTCTAGGTACACAAAATTTACGTATTTTCTTTACTTTCCAGGAATTTCATCATCAAAAACATAACATACAAACAAAAAAATTTAAAGAAAAATTGAGATCCTCTTTTTTTGGAGTCGGTGTAAATATAATGAGTGCCACAAAGAAATAAAATATAAAATTCATTTTCTTTTCATTATCAGTAATGACGTTAATTACTAACTAATTATTTAGTTTCTAATCCCGTAAAAACACAATGATCAGCAAACACTCTTTGTCTTAATAAACATGGACTAACGTAGAAGTAAAATTAAATTTATATTATGGTGTGTTTCAGATTGAAACACAGACTTTGATTCGCGTTTATTATTGAGACCGTCTAGGTATTGAACGTAAGTGGATATTACCTAAATTAAAAGTTTTATATACAAATCTGGAAAATACTGTATCATTTTTTTAAAAAGCAAGTTGCACGACACCTAGAAAGTAGACAGTAGTATTATTTACAAACTTTTTAGAGTAAAGTAAGTACCATCACGCCAATATCCCCGAAGAGGTAGGCAGAGGCACAACCAGGGCACCCACGACTAGCCGAAGACACTAAGTCCCACAATGTGATAGGTGGCAAGCCTATCGCCAACCGGGCACATATCCAATCCCGAGCAACAATTTTTTTTATTAGAAAATTGGAAAAACCAAATTTTCTTTTTGTTGCCCGACCTGGGATTCGAACCCGGGACCTCATGCAGTCAAGTCCAACACCTGAACCGCTAGACCACAGAGGCGACTTATAAGGCATTTATTCTAAGAATGTCAACATAGACAAAAATGCCAAGATGGCGACTGTCAATCATAATAATTATTTGGAGGATATTTTGGTCCCTACCCGTTAAATATAAACAATTCTAAAATTAGAAAGTTTAAGTGTACCCCCGACAAAACCTGTTTGTAATGTAGCTAAAGAACCATCTTGATCAGGTCAACTTTCAAACAAAAAACACATAGACATCTGTCCATCCCTTCATAAGTAACAAAGCTACAGACAGACAGACAGACACACACATACACGATAAACATGCGTATACGTACTATTATTTAAAGGCTTACAAAGATTAAAAAAAAAAGTAAAAATAAGAGTGCGGTAGTTATTATTATACATTACGACAAAATTTAGATAAAAACAAAAATACAATTTCAAATGTTATGATAGGTTATTCTAACTATTTGCTACTTTCTAAGTTTCCATACACTGTTTTTTTTTCAATTTATTCCTCTTTTTCAGTCTCTATTTTCGTTTGCCAGGCTCTAGTAGTTCCAATCACAATGCCATAAGAAGCTTATGTCCTTATTGCTGTGTAACATGAAAATGTTGTTGCTTCTCGCTTATTGCTAGTAAGAACCTTTCGATAGTTTAGATTTTACCTTAAGCTAGTTGCCGTCTTTGCTTCGTTAAAATATCCTAAGGCTCGATATTTATATCTTGACTAATAAGTCACAACTCATTAGAGTATTTCTCATTAGTACTTTGTTAATAAATAAATATCCCTGGACAAGTCACACAAATTGAATCTAGCCCCAAAGTAAGCCAATTATATGCCTGTGTTCAGAGTGTTAGTCAACGAAGGTAATACATAATAATACTTAAATAGATACCAAAATAAATTTAATAAGCACCCAGACCCGAAAATGCAGACATTTAAATGTTCTTAACACAAATGCCTGCCCCCGTCAGGAATCGAACCCGAGCCTCGCGATTGGTCAATGTAGTTAGGCGTGTACGCTAGCCACTCGACCAACGAGGCGGTTAATATTTTGTTTTTTTGCTTTTTCTTGTCCTTATGACGTTTTTATTATATTTCAGTGGCCCTTATAAACGTCAATTAAACTTAATCTATGATTATATCACAATTTTGTGAATAAAATGTCGACTTAATGTCCTAAAAACGTAATTGACGTTTCTGATTACAGGCGTTATAGTATTTGGCTATACATAATATTTTTAATTAACGTCCGTATTGAAAGACTTATTGATAACTAACCCGTCCTAGCTTCGCATGGATGGATAAACTTCTATATTTTGTATATATATTAATACGAGAAAAATTGCACGGACTTAGGAGCAAAAAATTTGGCACACTTATAGATTATGTATAGAAGAAGTGCAGAACGCTAATATTTTTAACAATAATGCTTATAAAGAACACGAGCCGTGTACTTATTCACTTGTTTACTGATGGTAAGTGGTTACCGTAGAAAAAAAAAACAGTAGCAGTCGTCGGACTGCCGATAGAAGTGAAAACGGAACTATTAAGTTGAGAGTAATTAAAACTATATGCAAAAATTATATGAATTTTTTTATGTTTTATTTATTAGTTACATATGATGGGTTACACAAATCATGAATAAAATATAAATACAAAGTGGTTGAAAAAATAACGTGCACTTCTATGTCTTATACACTATCGTGTGTGTTATATATCTTATACACTATCGTGCACTTGACACACACAAATATATTGATGATAACGATAAAATATCACAGATGTTGCACTAAAAAGTTTGGAAACAAAGTAGTTAGTTTCGAGAAATGAAGAAAAAGGAAAAAAGAGAAGATGAACAAGATATTAAAATTTATTATGGTCGAATTTCGACCAAAGGGCGACCACTAGTACAAGTAAACCGTCTCCTTGAATACGTTTTTTTTACAATAACCGTTTCAAAATCCGTTCTGTAATTTTGGAGACCTAATCGCACATAGGGACAGACAGCGGAAAGTAAATTTATTTTATACTATGTAGTGATAGCTCATTTAGCAATTGCTCACCCCTTTTTTTTAGTTTTTCCAGGTGTCAAGCTTTTTTTTCCTTTTATAACATTTATCTTTCTATATAAATTAACATTGTAATGATATTTCTCTCCTGATGGCAAGCGAGCCTACAGACACTATAGACGTTATAAGTGCGTCGCTGTCTTGTGACCGATTTGTTACGCAATTTGTGTTCTCTACCTGGCCAAGTAACAGTACCCTTATTCGTAATGACTAGTTTGCCTTTGCTCGACTCTGACAATCTACCAGGCAGGACGGCAGATGGTCTTTACTACACAGAGGACTAAAGTCAACACAGGGTATAACGGGGGTACAATATAAATACCTATAAACGCGATACCAAATTAATTCCCCTCCAATAAATCAAGCTGTGTCCCGCTAAAACAAATAGTATGGACGAAAAACGTAATATGTTATTTATTGCTGTGGACGAAAGCTTCACAATGTTATAGCAGCATACTGATTGTTGTGGAGGTGCTGTTTAAAGGATGGGCCTATTAAATGGATGCCTTATTAAATGTTTAAGTTGCTAGGTGTATAACTCAAAAATTTTGACGTGAACCGGAACACATCAACGGCAAGTACTGACGTTATTTAACAAAGCTGTAAAAATACCAAAATTTTATACTGCAAAAGTAGCGGTTTTATCGAAATGTCAACAACATACCAAATGCTAAAAATTAATTGTGAAAACCATATTACTAGAACCTTTGTTAATGTAATTGCACAAGTAATTAAAAAAATATTTTTTAGCTTAATTAATTAAAAATCAAATTACAAATAACATTAGTATAAGTTATTGTCTTGTTCCGGATTACAAAAATAGAACCACAGCAGCCTCATATCAATCCCACCTTAACAAAAGTACATACATGGGTACTCTAAGGACTATCACGAAATTGCCTCTATTTGTCAAAAAAAGGCAAACAAACGACAAGCTAATAAAAAATATAAAAATATTTTTGATATACATGCATACCGCACTCAATCTGTCATTTTATCTTAAAATATCTTCAGCACAGACAAATCTTTTACGATTTCATAACAGATAAGAAAACGAGGTTTCCAGTAATCAGAAACCCGCTACAAATATTGTATTACTTTGGCAGAAGCACTGTGTTTGCGTGCAGTAAATATGGACATGCTTTGTAGAAGCCATGTCATTTTATGAAACTTACATATTTTATTTTACAGTTAAAAGCTTGCTGGGAAAATTTGTTATAATTTGCTATTTTAATATTTTTAAATTAAATATTTTCAATAACAACTTACATATGATATAGACAAAAACCATCTAGGTTGAGCGCTTAGAACTCATGGAGAGGTTTTACCCGCGCCCGCGGCGATTGCGATTTAATTTAAAACTCACGAGACCGGTAATTTTTGCGGTACCGCAGCTGACGCGGTTGAAATTATCACCCGCGAATGTGGCGGTTGATGATGGCGCGGCAGGCGGTTGCGGTTAAGGAATTAGTACAAATAGTACAAAATTGTCGCCCGCTAAGCGATCGCAGAGGCAGCGAAAGATCGCCACCCGCACGATTCGACGGGCAGACGAACGCTTTCGCGGGAACCGCAAACAACCGCCGGCGCTGCGGGTGAAAATTGCGTCGTAAATGTGATCTTAAATAGTGATTTGCATATAATTAATCTACACTTAACGCAACCGCCGCGGGCGCAAGAAAAAACCGCGCCATAAATTCTTAGCGTTAGAGCACAGTACAAAATGTTCACCCGCCAAGCGGACGCAGAGCGCGCGGTTGTAAGCCGCCGAGGCAGCGGGAGATCGTCGCCTGTACGATTTTACGCGCAGAAGAACCGCAAACAGCCGCTGGTAATGCGGATAAAAATCACGTCGTGAAATGTGATCTTATTTTATGCATGTAAATATATCTG
>NJDD01000021.1:348431-359789 GCA_002245505.1 Calephelis nemesis
AAAAACGCATTCCAAAAAAGGTGTTTATAAAATCGTTTTTTTTATCAAACAAGCACACGGATTTCCTGATGGTAAGAAATTCAGGCCGCCTAGAGACACCAAAGCTGGTAATGTACGTTGGCAACCTGAGGCCAGGATGTTAGGTTTCGAGGATGTTGTAAGTTTACCGGAACCGGAACACGTCATGACGTTAGGGCGGCAGGAATAGGTAAGGCGGTGGTACCAATCCGGGAGAGTCGCTGCGAAACTCTACCACCTAGTCGAGTACCTGAATAGTAGAGTACGATTCACAAATTAAGAAAACAGTAATACACTCGTATATAAACAATTGTTGAATTTGTTGGCGTCGAACCTAAAAACCTCTTCATGTTTTGATTATTCAAGTCAGTAAAAAATAAAATGTATTGGACAGGATAGTATGATTCGTTGAAATGCAATCGTTAACGTATTACCAGAGATTAATTATATATATTATCTTTGGTATTACGTCACGACTGAAGGGGGAGAGTCTCTTGTTTTTATCGACTTTGAAAAAAAGGAGGAGGACTGTTATTCAACTACTATATTAAATATTAAAATTAAATTAAATAGTAGTAGTATATCTTAAATTTTAAGATATACTAGTGGTCGCTCATTGGTCGAAATTCTACTATTTTAATATTAATTCTACTATTTTAATTTTAATATTGTTGATAAGAATCATTGCGTGCGCCATTTGTGATCTTTTATCGTCAACATTAATATATTTGTTTGTGTGTGCCAAATGTATGGTAGTGTGGGTAAAGTTTTATTTATTGATGTAATTAATGTACTTTATAAGCATTATTATTTAAAAATATTAGCGTTCTGCACTTCTCCTGCACACAAACTATAAATGTGCCAAATTTTATGCTCTGCTATGCGGATGCAAAGTTTTGGCATCACGTATTAATATATATATTTAAGATATGTAGTATCCGTCGTTTCTGAACCCATTTGAAAAACATTTTTGTGTTGATGAAATCCCACGGTAATCGAGGAAAATACTTATTGTTTTGTATCTAGGTGACTATTTACTAGGTTGTAGAGTTTTGCAGCGACTCACCCGGATTGGTACCACCGCCTTACCTATTCCTGCCGCCATAACGTCCAACGCTTGAAGTTGACGTATTCCAGTTTGGAGGATAAGGTAGCCGGGAAACTTACTTTTGCTCGACGCCTAACATCCACAACAGGCCTCAGTTTGGCAATGCACCATTACCACCTTTGGTCTCTCTAGGAAGGTCATCAGGAAACCCGCCTGCATCAGGAAACCCGCCTGCTTGTTTACCGTACATTATTATAAAAAAAAATAAGATATGATGTCATGATAAGAATGTCGAGACATCTTGCAAGTTTCGTTATTTTATTAATTATTGAAGTTATACGTCTTAAGGCGTGTTATGAAAAAACAGCGAGAGTGAAATTTTAAATATCGCGCTTCTGTAAAATGCTCGCGCATCTGTAATACAAAAGTAAGATCATGAAGTTGCCCACTTTAGAAATATGTTGTTGTCTACATTCACACAGGTGATTTAGTTATATTCAAGTGCAATTTTCGGTACAGTTTTTTTATTATTTTTCCAGCGGCGGCGGCTTTTTAATTTTTTTAAAATTTGTACGGCGGCCATCTTTTTTCCGCCATTTTGGTTTTTTTCCAAAATATAAAGAACCCTTATGTAAGCAATCAATAATTGTTGAGAAAGCAAATTTCTAGCTATAACGGTTTAGACGCAATAAGCAAATCAATTTTGTATGGCGGCCATCTTCCAATCTACAACTACAACTACACAATATATCGCGTGCTGCGCGAGCATACCATAACGATACGGTAAATGGCACTCAAACTCCTGAAGTTTTATTGGTAATGATATGTCTATCTTTTCCTAGCCTTTTACGAGCTGCCGGCAGGAAGGCAGATCCGACGGAAAGAAGGCAGACAGACTATTATTTACCCGAATATTGCAGTTATTTTGATACTTGGAAAAACCGGCCAAATTTAAAGATTAAGGGGTAAAGGCTTAAATGGTCATGCATTTTAAATATTATTGCAATGAACATTCATTTACTTATTGCCAAGCTATAAAGTACCTAGTTCGAGTCATGACGTCACCAGCCTGCGAATATGACTGCGGTCGGTGAAAACCAGTTTTATGCTTTGTTTTCGTTGTAACCGTGCAACTTGTGTTTTGCGTTGGATAATTTGTTTTTTTTTTAATTTTTAGTTATTTTATAGATCGAAAGTGTTGTCGATTTATTTTATTTTATGATATTGGAAGGTAAACAAGCAGACGGATTTCAGGAATCGATAAGGTGGTGGTGCCAATCGGGCCGAGTTGCTGCGAAACTCCACCATTTCTATACATAACTTATGAAATAATACTATCATCTACTAAAACCTAGCTACCTACCTAATTATTAGAAGTCCATTTTAGCCCTAAAAGTATTTTGAGAGCACTCCCTATCCGACGGTACCAACACTGTGACTCTAGCACGACGGCATTGGGAGAACAATTCGGGATCAGTCAGTCAATCAATCAGTCAGTCAATCATCAACATGGTTGTCTAGCTTTACATATTATATATATAAACTAAAGTATTATATTATAAGTTAATAGGTAGATAAGTATAAGAAAAATATCAACGTAGATCTCTATGGAAAACAATATTTACAATGTTTTTAACATTTTTCCCAGTTTTTATTGCTATTATGAAACAATCTGTAAATTTCTATGGTAAAGTACAGTATTTTTATTACTTAGGTAGTCGAGTTTTCCAGCGACTTGCCTGGATTGGTACCACCGCCTTACCAATTCCTGCCGCCATAACTTCCAACGCTTGCCGTTGACGTGTTCCGGTTCGGAGGGTAAGGTACCTAGCCGGTAAACTTACTTTTGCTCGAGGCTTAACATTCCGGCCACAGGTTGGCAACGCACCATTACTACCTTTTGTGTCTCTAGGCAGCGTGAATTTCTTACCATCAGGAAATCCGTCTGATTCTTTGTTCTTCTCTTCTTGCCTTCCATTATCATAAAAAAATACTAAACAGGTAGCTGTAAGAAACAATTTGTACAATGTTTTTAATAGTTTCCAAGTTTTTATTGCATGATTATCGAACAGTCTGAGATTTTAAAATGAGCACAAAAAGGCAAATAATAGGAAGAATGTTGAAAAATGTTTTTTTTAGGAATGACTATTATAAAACAATGTGTGATCTTAAACAGTAAGATTACAAAAACGACAAATATTGTATCACATTATAATAACGAAACTAAAATATGTTAGACCTAGTTATTCTTTTAAATAACAAATATTTTCTTCTATCGACATTTTTATTTCCTAGTCTACGCACTATACGAGTGACATTATTCGTAGGTGTGCTTTGTGGAATACGAAATTTTATTATTTTGTTCGAAGCCCACCTACGGGTGTGCAAAGTGAAATACCTTAGGTGTGCTTCGTCCGGGTGTGCTTCGTTTGGGTGCGCTTCACGGAATACCTCATATCAGGGTTTTTGGTAAAGCGGTGGCTTTATTACTCAGGCTCAAGTCGTGCGATTTGGCAGCAACGAGGAAATACACGATAAACGAATTTCTTCCTGATTATTTTATTTGTACACTTTCACGGAACAAAACGCCACCAAAATTGACTGATTTCACTCAAAATAAACATGAAATTCAATAATTATGATAAAACTTCGACCACCTTTTCTCTCGATGGCGCCAAAACTCATGTATATACCTAATACTAACTGTTTTTACATCTTTGTCAGCCTAGAATATTCACGATTTTCATGCAAAACTTTCATGCCCTAGCCATAGCCATAGCCTTATTTGATTTTTGAAAATAAATTGACTTTCCCTTAAACCCGAATCTTTAGCAATCAAAATTTTATCAAAATCGGTTCAGTGGTTTGGCCATGAAAGAGCAATAGACAGCCATACAGATATACGGATTGACAGACAGATAGAAAGATTCGACAGTGCTTATTACATAATAGGAATGAGGAGAAGTTTTTGTTGACTTTAGCTTACAAGGAAATTTGCAATTTAAAAGATAGACAATGTTGCGTGCGAAACATGCCACACTCACTTACACTAGAGTAAAAAGAAAATAAAAATGTAGTTGATTGGAAAATAGAGAAGCAGATAAGAAAGTTATTTTTAATCAACTAAACATCCACTGCTTCGAACTTAGTACAAGATATGTAACATAGTTCCAAAGTTTAACCGAGAAACATAAAGTTAGTTTTACCCAAGGGCTTAACTGAGTTAGAAGTTTTGTAACCACTAGTCCGTATCGACTGTATAATATATATTATGTTTTAGAGTTATTGATTCCGATGTCATGATTCGTTATTATAGTTTGACCTTTGATTTTCAGATCATCTCAGCCTTTACCATGAGTTGGTATAGATTACGTTCGGTAAGTTACGTGTCAAAATCTGTGACACATTTGGTCTAAAAACGTGTTTCTCTTAGTTACCGATAGAGGCGCTGTTCAAAGTAAGTTTCATACATATAATTTACAGAGCCTGTAGCAAGTACAGTTAACTTGACAGGCCGTTAAATCATGGAGAAGGTTTGATATCATGAACAGAGCATTTACCATGAACTGGTACAGATTACTTTCGGTGTGTTACTTGTCGAATCTATGACACTTTTGGTTTAAAATATGGTTCTTTTAGTTACCGATAGAGGCGCTGTTCAAAGTTTTCATATAAATAATTCACAGAGACTGTAGAGAGTATAGTAAACTTGACAGGCCGTAAACTCATGGTAAGGGCTCTAATATCATGAGCTGTCAGTGCTTACTGATCGACGAATCGAAGTATGTGTGTTGGTCCGGGTCCTTGTGTGGAATAGATCATCTGCCTTCCAAGCTCCTCAGAGGCACAGTACAAACATGAAACAATACAGAAACTAACACTGCACTCTATTGAAGCAATAGGGTTGTCATGTTTTTTTTTATTCGAATTTCAATAAGGGCTATAACACATAAGCGCTACGCGGCGGCGCGCCGCCATTATCGTCGATTTGCGTTGCGGTATTGCGGTGTCATAGACGTGTCTCTACCGTGGACACCGGTGAGAAACTTATTGTTTATTCATTATTCAAAATACTACTCTGTTTAAAATAAATATATAGTGCCGCACCACTTCAATCGGCAGAGACGCTACTACCGATTCCGGAGGCGCGGCGCCGCAACGCGATTTTGTGTTTCAGCCCTAACTACATAGTTTGCAAATAATTAATATAATATGTAGTTACAGTAGTACTTTTTAAATAATGCGTTTCGACTTTATTCGTCAAGCTTCGGAAATCCAAATGTATTTTAAAGACATCTACACATAGTTGTTATTACATAATTATTCTTTTCACTTAAGTTTAGATTAAGTTAGCCAATTTAAAAATAAAAGTATAAAGTTTCAAAATAGTACAAAGTGTAAAGACGAATAATAGTAGTACTATAAGTAATCTCATGGCGCCGGTTTATGTTTGCAATTATTGACGAATACGCTCGTGGAATTTAAAAAATTTCGGGTAAACAAATAACAACGAGAAAGTAATGTCTATATGCGACACTCGTTGCTATTACAGTACTGCGAAACTCGCTTAGGGACCTCGTCTGTGCGCATGTATGTGTAAGTGTGCCGTTTTTGAACGTGTGCGGTGCAATCCATACTATTTCACACTTATATTGTTAAATAGGATCTTAAATAGCACAGCAAATTTTGCGAAATATATTAAATAGCATAGCGAGTTGCTCTTATAGGGACCTTACCTATTCCTGCCTCTATAATGACAGTGTAACATTCCGTCCCAAAAGATGGAGTAGCCGGAAGGTTTGAACACTAGACCTGACATGCCGGCCTCAAGGCAGCGAGTTATATGTTATGGTGTCTGTCGGTCTCTGTTATCTCTCCCCACCAGGAGAGCCGCGTGTTTGTTCGCTGCATCATGCCATAAAAAACATACCTAATAAGTAAATATCAGACACATCCTTATTCAGAGAAACTCACGCGAAAAAGGTAATTACAATGTTAATACATTAATTCATTCATTCCACATAAGGAGATACTTGTGGGTTTATTAAAATTGCTACAGAATCTTTATAAGATACATACTGATGGAATTTCCATTTATAATATTATAATATAATATTTATTAAATTTTGAGAATATCAACAGTAAACTCAGTAAAATGTGTTTTCAATTTCCTATTAAAAAATAAGGTATTGAATATGTGCCCGGTTGGTGTTAGGCTTGCAACGTATCAAAATATCGCACTTAGTTTATTTATCTAGTCGTAGATGTTCTCATTATACCTCTGAATCCATCTTTTGGGATAAGGGTGAATTGTACTGCTTTTTAGGGTTCCGTACCCAAGGGGTAGAAACGGACCCTATTACTAAGCCTCCGCTGTCTGTCTGTCTCTCTCCTAGCTGTATCTCATAAACCTAGATATCGAAAAAGCTGAAATTTTCACAAATGATTTATTTCCGTTGCCGCTATAAAAACAACTACTAAAAATAAAAATAAATTAGTATACATACAATAAACCCCATACAATATACGAGTTTTTTTGTATTTTTTTGCTCAATATTAAAAACGGTAATAGATAGACGCTTCAAATTTACTTGTGTACTACCTTTCAAAATAAATAATTAAATAACAATAAATATTAAAGGAGAGTTCCCATACAACAAACGACATTTTTAAGCAATTTTTACTAGATCCTAAAAAAACAGGTAGAAACTTGAATGTGAGTGGCAGTTTTTTTCTAACCGTCTTACTACAAAAAGTAAACACTCCTTGAACACATGTTGTACTAAACAGTGTTTAAAACTGGATTGTTATCCAATAGTATGCTACGTCAGTCACGTTTAGCATTTTATTGGTTGGATGTCAATTTTAGACAGTGTTTAGTTAAACAAGCACCTTAAATTTGTGTTTTAACAATTTACTTCGTTCACTGTGGCTTCACTATTTAGATTTTTTTTCACTTGATTTTCTTAGCCGTATGGATTAAGCTGATTTGACTTTTATATGATATTGTAAGGCAAACAAACATACGGATATCCTGACAGTAAGAAATTTATGCCGCCTGGAGATACCAAAGGTGGTAATGATGCTGTAATGATGTTGTCAACCTGAGGCCGGGATTTTAAGCCTCGAGTAGAAATAAGTTTGTTGGATACTTTATCCTCTGAACCGGAATACGTCAACGGCAAGCACTGACGTCATAATATTCTACCACTTAGTCAGATGTCACGATGTTAGTGACGGTAAGCCTATGCTCGTCTTTGATGAGCTACCTGAAAAGAAGGCAGGTGGTCTTATCTGCAAAAGGAGCCGGGTCCAACACTGGGAATCGAGGGGCTTCTTGAGTTTTAAAACATATTCAAAAAAGAGTTTTAAAACATTCAAAAAAATATAATTTATGTAATGTCTGTCTGTTCTATTATTTTACTAGCAGCCACCCCGCTACTCCGGGTTGCCTCATACCTACGTAGTTAGCCAGTAAGGGTCTGCAACATACATGCGGAATCCCTTGACGGAGTCCTAATTCGAAATTTCGAAACAACGTGGCGTCCTATACAAATCCACTAAATTTCAAAGGTCTACCACCTTCCATAGCTGTAAACGGTTTTTTTTTTAACAGAATTCAGTAATAAAATTCCGAATGCACTATATGGCGGACCTAACGCAGTAAACAAGAGATGCGGGTGTACAACGAAAGTACCTGAATAAAAGTGGATTTTACAATCGTTCAATGTCCAAATTAAGAAACTAGTAATTTTATAAGCTCCGGCGGTTTTTGTGTTATTATTGGTGATAGTTTTACAAAATTAACGACTTCCACCTATCTCATAATAAATCTTATCTTATCTTTTTATAAAATAATGAAATATACATTTAGGTAATTCATTTATTAATTAAAATACTAAATATGTCGGCCGTATGTTCCCTATAAACATTGCTTGAACGCGGCGTAAGTTAGGTACCGGTAAAAGTGACCACCCGTACACCGTACTGTATCATACCTATAGTGTTCTTCATAAATATCTCAAAGGATTTATTAAAAGTCATATTTGCTTGCATTTGAATAAATCACTTCATTTATCAAATCAAAAAGCACAATGCGAACACAATACATGTAAACATGTCTTAATGAAATAGCTGGCAAGGGTAATGCGTTCGAAGTTACCAAAATTGATGTATTTGCAATCAATCTGAACGCCAGATTTGGCTAGAATTCGTATACATTCCGGCTAATCCCCGTTTAAATCCAATTTGATCCAGGTGCATTCACGGGTGAATTAAATTTGAAATTGGAAACCCAGCACAGACTATATAATTTTCCAGCTGCGTTGATTGCAGCGCCCTCTAATTTACAGTAAATCCCAGTCATTGTATGTGATTTCCCTGGTGACAGTTTGTAAGCTGAACTTTTTTCAGATGTTAAAACATAACGTTAAGCGTTATAGGGTTGCCATTGCAAAATTCAATTTGATTTCATAAGTTGATGCAGTTCGCACAATGCTTATCTTCTACGGAAAAATTGAGGGCTAAATGTAACCACTGGAAAATGAAATGGAGACACTGTCAAAATGTGATTATTATTGCAAGACGCAGTTCATTTTTGACGAATTAAACTCGCGTCAGGACACGTGACCTGATCGAAAATTCGTAAGTCGCGCAGGGCGCTTGCGCGAATGTTCGTGTTGTCATGTTTGTGTACGATAGCGCAATAAATGAAAATTGTATTCTACCACAGAAGTTATAGTACTTTCATACTAATAATTATAGCAATTCGTGCAAAATTCCCTAACCATTCCAAAATATCAAAAATGCAAAACGTTAATATTCAAGTTTTCACTTCTGCCAGTACTACCGGAGTGCCACCCGTTTTTTTTTTCTTCTTGGTTGTTCGCCTGTCCTATTGAGAGACATAATTCACTCAGTTATTAAATCACTAAGTAATTCAGTAATAGCACACTACCATTGATAAACCTTATACTTACCTACATGTTAACTTGCCCTACTGCTTTAGACTACCCGTTACTTTATTTTTAACTGACTCTAATAACGTAGGAGGTTCTCAATTCAATGTATGTTTTTTTTGTATGTTCGGTACGCGATTACTCGGCCAATAATTAACTGATTTTGATGGTACTTTTTGACTTTTTGGGATTTATATAGGACTAGTTCAGAAACATTTTCTATCTTTTAAAAATAAGTTATCAAATTGCGACCAATTAAATAGTTGGAGTTAGTTTTTGTAGTTTTACTGCACTTACTTTTTCCTCAACCGAAGCTTTGTATTGCCACTTCAGGATAAATAAATTACGTAGTAGTGAAAGACCTCTAGCTAGGTACCAACGTAATAGCAGATAAGTATATATTTAAACACCGTGTCTTATAGTGATAGATTTCTGCAACGGTAGAAATAAAAAATGTGTAGAGAAATTACTTACTTATCTTCACGCCAAGTGCCTAACATCCTACTAAGTGGTAGAGTTTCGCAGCAACTCGCCCGATCTGGCACCTATTCTATTACGTCTGTCCTTGTGTGGACGGTACATACTGTAGCCACTAAACTTACTTAGCTCGAGGCCCAACGTCTCGGTCTCAAGATGACAAAGCACCATTACCACCTTTGGTGTCTCTACACGGCGTGAATTTCTTACCATTAGGAAAACTCGACTGCTTGATTACCTTCCAATATCATAAAAAAATTGTTATATTTCAGATATACCTGTAAAAACTGAAGTGCTGTAAAAACTGAATTAAATAATTAATTCATATATTAAACGTCAAAAAAGAACAGAAAAAAGTTTGTCCTACATATTCACTATTACTATACATAGTGAATATGTAGGACAAACGGGACGATCGTTCACAATAAGGGTAAAAGAACATGTAGCTAATTGGCGGTTAGGTAAAGGGGATTCTGCTTTTGCGAAGCATTTATTAAAGGAAGGTCACTGTTTTGATCCATTAAATAACTTTAAAGCCCTTCATTTTTGTAACAAAGGTAAGAAACTCAATTCCTTAGAGGCTTTAGAAATTAATAGAAGGAAAAGGGACCCCAAATTATTAAATGATCAGGTAGATTTTAATAGTTCTCCACTGCTTAACATGGTTTTTAGTGAATAGATTTTTACATACACAAATAATTTTTAATAAATAAATAGATATCTATAGCATTCTTAGGAGTAAATAATTAATTCGGACAGCCATTTTTTTGACATAGTTTTTGACATTTCCTTTTATTTTATTATAATTATTTTATATTTCTATTGAATTTTGTAATGTATAACGTTTTAATTTGACATTTATTATTATTATTATTTTTTTGACATCATATTTTGTAATTTTCGGTATTTCGAGATGTTTTTTGTTGTACAATGTGGTTTTTACCAAAGTAGTTTGATTTATTGATTTTATTTTACCATTATTAGAATAATTAATTTTTAATTCGATTTACATTTTTCAAACATTTATTAATAGTAGAATTTAGTTTAATAAATATCATTATTAGTACTTAGTTAAGGGAAAATTTCGACATTATTGGGGTAAAAATCTAACGTGTCAACCCAGTTAATTCAAATTTGTTTACTAATGTCATCACTCAGTATGTTTTTATTTAAATACCGTCATTTTTGAAGGTGACAATTAGACCGAATTATTTTTAACAAAACTGCAGTTGTTATATAGCCCAGATGATGCTTGTATAGCGAAACCGGTTGGCTAAATACTAAAAATAAAAAATAATAAAATATATCGTGGAAAGTACAAGTGTTTTTAAATAAATTACACTTTCCTCAGGTCCCAGTCTTCAAGTTTCCGTCATCAGAAAACATGAAAAGATCTAGTTAAGACGAATCTAACGAGTCCAAACTGGATACCAGTAAGCATTCCAGGGTTATATCTCTTACCTTTGAGCTATACCATC
Organism: Calephelis nemesis; assembly: GCA_002245505.1. Classification (NCBI taxonomy): domain Eukaryota; kingdom Metazoa; phylum Arthropoda; class Insecta; order Lepidoptera; family Riodinidae; genus Calephelis; species Calephelis nemesis. The sequence continues at coordinate 359,411 of NJDD01000021.1, forward strand.
ATACCAGTTCAGTTGTATCAGCATTAATTAGTGTTTTAATTGTTAGGTATCACATATTGTGTTCCAAAATGATATAAATTCCTATAGTAGGTCAAGTATCCTTTGAAACTCTCTAAACTGCTATCACCCCTAGTTTTGCGTCGGGGGCTAAATAAGTGCCTTCACGCAGAGGCACAACTTCACACCTAGTACTAGATGAAAGACACCAAGTCCCATAATGTGATAGGTGGTAGCCTATCAGTAGTACGAGTGTATTTATAACCACCTACCAACTGGTAAACAAAAGGTGTATGTTTCATAATAGTTTTTTATGATATTGGAAGGCAAACAACCATACGGATTTCTTGATGATGAGAAATTGGCATCGTCTAAAGAAATG
>NJDD01000021.1:360028-377128 GCA_002245505.1 Calephelis nemesis
TGCGTCGGGGGCTAAATAAGTGCCTTCACGCAGAGGCACAACTTCACACCTAGTACTAGATGAAAGACACCAAGTCCCATAATGTGATATGTGGTAGCCTATCAGTAGTACGAGTGTATTTATAACCACCTACCAACTGGTAAACAAAAGGTGTATGTTTCATAATAGTTTTTTATGATATTGGAAGGCAAACAAGCATACGGATTTCTTGATGATGAGAAATTGGCATCGTCTAAAGAAATGTTGCCTTGCAAATCAAAGACCGGATGTTAGGCCTCAAACAAAAGTTAGTTTATCAGCTACCCTGCACACCGAAACAGACCACGTTAACGATAAGCATATACGTTATGGCGGCAGGAATAGGTAAGATAGTACCAATCCGGGCGATCCGAAATCCGAAATCCTACCACCTAGTAGAGTGTAATGGTATTAGTGATTGTAAATCTATGTTCGCCTTTTTCGAGCTGCGACGCAGGAAGGCAGAATATGGTCTATTCTGCAAAGTAGCCCAGGGAACGTGTTCCCTGGGCTAAACGTTAAACGATTCATTCAACATAGCTTGCATATAGCTTACATATATCTGCACACCATCTATGTTGAAAGAATACTATTTAGGAAGATGTATTGTTTTATAACAGCGTATAAGTTTGCTTAAAATTTATTACTACAAAATAGTGGGTCGCTTCCTTTGCCTCGCCCATGCAACGTTCGCTCACTGAGCCTGGTCATAGAGTTAAGAAAAAATAGAGGGACCTCTCATTTTTTTTATTATATTTTATATAGAAAAAAACACACCGATTAATAAGTCTATGTGTAGCAAAACGTTAACGTTATTAATCAAGCCGTAATAGTGGCACATGCCGAAGCTCACCTACACGCATCTTGGCAGACAGGTGGCTTCAGTAAAAGTAAGCTTGTTTTTTTTTTAAATTGTCCGTTAGTAAAGCAATTTAGTCAGCAGATTAGACAAGATAATTACCATATAGCTACAGGTTCTTAAACGATATTGACATTTTGATTATCTAAATCCGCTGGTTCGGTTATTTAGAAATAATGACAGATAAAAGTTCGACAAAGCAGATATACATTGCGAATGTGGATTGATGTAGGTACCCGAGGAGTCCTAGGTTGACATTCTACGATCAATCGCTTGGGTATTATCTGACGGTGGTGTCAAAAGTAATCGAAACCGGCGTATTTGTATGAAAAAGATAACGAATGTGGAGGAAGCAAGGCAGTTTTGCCAGGACGGTGAGGTTTGGTACTTGATACTCTCTGCCTACCCCGTAAGGGACTTGGCTTGAAGATATGTAAATCAATAATTGAAAATTAATATAAACAACACTATTAGGTGCATATTGAGATTATTAGTAAACATTTTCCGTAGTTGTCAGTTGCAAATTCGTCTTTCAATTCAAATTTCAAGTCAAATTCTTGTCGTTTGAATAAAATAGTAAATAAAGAATGCTTTTGTTTAGTTCGTGAAAAAAATATAATTATCAACAATTTTACATAGGGACTATTTGTGATTAAAACCATATAAGACACCTGAAAGACACGCCTTTCTAAAATAGTATGTTAAAGTAAGAATCTATGAAAATACTATGAAATTAATGTAAACCAATTACAGGATAATTAATAATTGTAAATGTTACGCCTCCGTTCATTTCTAACTCTACAAACACTAAATAAAAGCATAAAAATATTTAGAAAGTTCAAACTTCCGCAACTTTGTAGAAGCATCCCATAAGTAGTGTGCTAATGAGAATTTTGAAGCGAACGATATTTTATTCAAAGGTTTTAAAGCTTTGTGAAAATAAATATTAATAAAATGTTCCTACTTTAAAGCGACTAAAGTTGTAAAATAAATGCATTTTATAAATTAAACTCTTTTTAGAAACCGGGTAAGTACTAACCATAGTGAAGATCTATGATCTAGATTAATCAATTATTTAAGACTAGCCCACCCGTCAAACTTCGTACCGCGTGACGTCAACAGCTACTATGAGTTTGTAAAAAAGTATTGATTTTCCCTTGAAAATTTCTGGGTTTTCTTTTCAGAATCTTCTCCTGGCAGTAATCAACATAACAAAAAGAGTTAGCAGAATTGGCCTGTCTGTTTAGGCGTAAAGGCATTTTTATACACATAGATTAATAGGCGACGCTTGTTTCTTATCAAGAAATTTGTCTGCTCGTTTGCCATAAAGTTGTTAAAATACTAAGCAACTAACCAATTCTAAGTTTTTTTTTGTGATATTGGATGGCAAATAAGCAGACGAATTTCCTGATGGTAAGAAATTCACACCGCCTAGAGACACAAAAGGTGGTAATGGTGCGTTGCCAACATGAGGCCTGGAAATAAGGACTCGAGCAAAAGTATGTTTACCGGTTACCTTACCTTCCAAACCGGAATACGTCACGACGTTATGGCGGCAGGAATAGATAAGACGGTGGTACAAATACGGGTGAGTCGCTGCGAATTTCTACCACCTAGTCAGATGTCACGGTGTTAGTGACGGTAAGCTTATGCTCGTCTTTTACAAACTGCCTGGCAGGAAGGCAGATGGTCTGTTCTGCAAAAGAACTCGGACCAACACGAGGAGAAGTAAAAAAATACAACTAAGTACAATAAAAACATTACTTGTAAAGGGTTTCTTAGAAAATATCTAAAGTTTTAAAACAAAGCAGTTTTCAAAACTATCCGTATAACAGATTTAATATCTGAAGTTAGGATCCGAGTTGGGTACGGCGACACGAGACGGTCGTTTGTTCTAGGATACGAAACAAATCTTTTTGTTTTAAAGGCAACTTTTAAGAAAGTAGGAAGGAAGGCATTTATTGCGCTAAAAGCTCCGCCTGAACTTACTTTAAAATGGATTCAACTTTTCCCGTTGCATTTAGAGTGATTGTTTTACACCGTCACGTAATGTGGATTGATTGGTTACAATTTTAATGCTCCTAGACTTTCAAAATCTTGAATTAAATATAGCAACTAAGCAATATTTTATTGAATCAGGCGTTACTTTGCGGAAATCCATTGTAACAGATGTAAAATAAGGCTTTATTTTGCTAATTCCGCATAAGTAGTGTAACTGTTGTGGCAAATAATCCTTCACATTGCACACAATGTGACAATTAGAAATCACAAAACACAATAATGTGTTTAGAACATTGTTGAATAAACAAACAAATATATTGAATTACCCATTATTACGAATTTTTAGCAGCAATCGAGTCGCACTGAATTCTACAATCGATTTGGGGCGTTTTGTCTATAAAAGAGCGCAATAGAGGCGGCGGCGAGTCACTCGTGTGTCGTCGTTCGCATGGTGCGGTCGATTTCTTGAGGATGACTCGGTGGAGGCGAAACGGACGTCGAGTGCGATTTGGTGTTTTCTGCATTGAGTTCGATAAAGTTGGCGAGGGACGTGAAAAGTGGTTTTGTTTCCTATGTTCCAACTCTATTTGTGATTTGGTCGCGGAGGTGGGAACTTTAGGTAGGGTTGTCACGTATAAAGAATGTGACAATTTATATTGTTTCCCGAGTTCTTCCTTTATTCGTGTTCTGGTCGCGGTGGGAACGTTAGATAGGCTTGTCACATTCTGTGTAATTTGGAGGATTATTTGCCACAACAGTTATACTACTTACGCGGAATTAGCAAAATAAAAGCTTATTTTACATCTGTAAGCAATATTTGACGATACAAATGTTGAGATACTGGACACAAGTTTAAGGAAATCTAGCATTGTGGTATTAAGTGTGTTCTTCCGATAGTACATATTTTAATAAAGTGAAAATATCAATAAAGGGAAAACCCATTTTTGTGTGCTAATCGTATAACGACTAATGGTAAGAAATAACAGCTGCCTATAGAGAGAGTAGAATAATAATTATGAAAGTGTACCAGCTTACCCTCCGGACCGGAACATGACTTTAGAATTATGGCGGCAGTACTCGGATCCCTACTACCTGACACCACCTGTGGTAGTATTGGAAATTATTTGTTTAATCTTTGGTGTCTGCTTAGGAGCGAGCTAACAGGAGGGCAAATGGTTTATTCTACAAAAACACTCGGAAAAGTAACAGAAATAACTTTAATTTACCTAATATCACTTTACCATTAAGTCTGAACTCGCTACTATCTTATTCTGGTCTAGAGAGCAACGAAGCAGGTAAACTTATTCAATAGGCTTACCAACCGAGTTTCTATTTGGCAAAGCATTCTACCATCTTAAGTGTTCATAGCAAATAGTAAATGTATATTTGACCATCATTAAAAAACCACCACCACCAAGTCAACGCAAGCAACATTTGTCACGGTATTGACGACGTGTCACGTAAATATATGTTGGCTTTGACGAACTGTCTGAAGGGAAACGTAGGTCAATACTTTCTACTAACGGAGTTTAAACAAATATGGGTAAAATGTCCCAAGACGACCAGATCTATTGATAATTTTAACTTTAAATTGAGTTATTCAAAAGCTCAATTTATTCTGTCTCAGGGCTCTCTTTGCTCTCGACTCAAATGTTTTGAAGGTAAGTAGGTACATTTGTAAACAAAAAACACAGAAGGTATCAGTACTGTGTATTCTTTCAAAAGAATTATTGACTAAATAATGTGAAAATGACAGGTCATTGCTGAACAATGTTAAAGTGACAAGCGATCGCTGAATAATGTGAAAGTGACAAATTATAGATGAATAATAATAACAGTTCCATAGTAAGCTGCCTTAATAGTGAATCTTCACCTATTCAATTAGATACCGCTGGCCGCGAACACGCCATATTAATACTTTATTACATCATTACATTACGGTGTGATCAAAGTATGTGACGCACAGTACCGAGATTTCGTTGGAAGCGAGGCTCTTAATCTCATTGTTCTTTACTGTTTCTTTAAACAGATATCGATAAAAGACTTTGCATGTCAAATACTCTACTTTGTTTGCTTACCAAACTGAGGAATGACATAAGAAACAAAAAAATACTTTGCATCACATCAGTGCTTTATTAAATCCAAGGAATTAAAAAATATGTTGTTAACTTTACCGTATCTTACGTAATATTTTTTATCTTATATATTTTATATCTTACGTAATATTATCAGTGTTGGACTTAACTTCATCAGGTCTCGGTTTCAATAACCAGTTCAGGCAGCCAAAAAATGTGCTTAAAAAATTTCTTAAATAACGCTGCCCGGGACCTGCGATAGACTTGACATCTATCACATTCTGCAACTTAGTGTCTTCGTCTTCGTGGGTGTCCTGGTTTTACTTCTGCCTACCTCTCTGGGATATGGGCATGAATATTCTTCTATCTTGTTTTTAACCTAGACGTTTCGGATCATTTAATATAATAACGAGTGTTCCAATATCTAACACCACAATATCTAGTCGTAAGTATTGTGTACTTACGGCTAGCTATTTTGGTGTTAGATTTCGAACACTCATTCTACGACGTATAATTAACAGAAATGCTCCAGGAGATAGTTTGATTTGATATATACCGTCAATTTTCTGATTTAGACTTTATTTCAAAGCTTAAATTACATACCCGCTACCTATCTAAGCGATCTTATACAGTGCGGTTGCAAAGACAATTTTACCTCTTTTTCGAACAACATCGTTTATGCATTTATTAACAGCGAAATTTTCTAATAAATATACAAGTAAAGAATCATCCAAGCAAAGAGATATCCATTCCTAAAATGTCGCAAGGCGTCTTTATAAATGTAGGTAAAAAGATGACAGATTGGCTAATCTGTCACAGCCGAAATCACTGAACGCATTTATTAGAATTCAGTTTGAAATATATTATACGATTTTTTAAAGGTACAAAAAAGCTGAGAGTTTCCGGTGCGCAACCATCCTGATGTTAAAATGTTAAAATCCTTTTCTCAGTAAAATTGCTGGACACCTCATCTTCCAAACCAGAACACTATTACGTCCAGCAGTTACCTTTTTTTTTAAATTGAAGGCAAACAAGCAGACGGACTTCCTGATGGTAAGAAATTCACGCCGCCTAGAGACACCAAACGTGGTAATAGTGCTTTGCCAATCTGAGGCCGGGATGTTAGGCCTCGAACAGAGGTAAGTTTACCGGCTACCTTACTCTCCGAACCGGAACACGTCATGAAGTTATGGCGGCAGGAATAAGTAAGGCGGTGGTACCAATCCAGGCGAGTCGCTGCTAAACTCTACCACCTAGTCAGATGTCACGGTGTAAGTGACGGTGAGTCTATGCTCGCCTTTTACGAGCTGCCTGGCAAGGAAGATCTGCCTTCCTCTCTATTCTTAAAGTTAAGCGGTGGTGATATGAGAACTACTTCACCTACCATAACTGATTGCAATATTAAATACTTGTCTTTATCTCGACTGAACAATTGGGGTTATCGCATCCTATCCATTCAAAGCTAGAAAATTGTTTCATTTGTAAAACGTGTACTGCTGAATCTTTAGAACAGAATTTGACATGGTGCTTTTTCCCGCTTGGAACACAAAACACGTATGTAATTTTGTTTTCAATCATCTTTAGGGCAAAGCGTAATCAAGTTGGAAGTCTGGAGTATATGTTTAAATTCTGAAAAGATTTACTTTGTGTTTTCAGTAAAAGTTATAAATTATTAACTGTTGCCTAAAACTTTGCCTGTGTACCAAAAATATTTATTTCACTCACATGAAATAAGCAAAACTGATATGTTTATTACATATACTAGTGGTCGCCTAATGGTCGAAATTCGACCATAATAAAGTTTAACATCTTGTTGATAAGAACGCCATCTTCATTTCTCAAGACCGACTACTTTTTTTCGAAACTTTATGAATAGTTAGTGCGCCATCTGTGATATTTTATCGTTATCCAATATATTTGTTTGTGTGTGTCCAATGCATGGTAGTACGTGTAATGTTTTATTTTTTGAATTAATGCACTTTACAAACATTATCGTTAATAAGTATTAGCGTTCTGCACTTCTACACGTAATATTATACTATAAGTGTGCCAAATTTCATACTCCTCCGTGAGCGCAATTCTCTTAAAAAGGGGTCCAAAGTTTTTGTTTCACGTATTAATATATAGATTATTTACATACTAAGAAAAAAGTAAGGAGTCGAATTTTATTACTACTAGTACATAGTTTGCCAAATATTTTAATTTTTAAGGGAAGCAGAAACGAGCAACATTGATCTGACATCATAGTATATGCATACTCACGTCTCACAACGCTGTCGCGCTACGGTGCCGTGCTACGTCGACCTGCTGCAGTGCCCTGCTACGACGTTTGCTACGCTACATTGCTACTTTGTGCCGCTATTAATAACTTACCATGTACACAATAAATAAAATACAAATGCAAAATTTTAGCATTTACAATTTTAATATTTGCTTATTGCAAAATATAACGAACTAGGTTTTACCCTCGACTTCACTCGCTTAAAAGTCATTAAAAAAGTGTGCATATTTTTAATGACTTAAAAGAGAGTGAAGTACAAATTTTGTCACATTTCTTGGATGTATAAAAAATAGTACTTTTAAGACATCTCAGCAATGTGTACTAAGTTTATGAATTTTCGCATTGAATTCTTATAAATAAACTTGCATTTGCATTATTATTACTAATTAGGAATCTACTTTATGATGGACATTTACCGTCTAATAAACATGGACTAACGTGGTAGTAAAATTAAAATGATATTATAGTTTTGTATCACATTGTAATAAATACTATAATGCAAGGTTGCATGTATTTGTTAAGTATGTATTTTGCCTGAAACTTTTAGTTTTTTAGTTTTTAGTTATCCTTAACTCCTTATGATAAATTATTAAAGCTTCAGTGGTGCAGTTGTTTGTTGTTTCAGTTAACTATATAAAATCCTGTTTTCGGTTTCCGGGTTGTTAATTGCGATTACATTGTTTTTCCCTATCGCGTATAACATTCTGGCACAAAGTATATTTGTTAAACTACGGTGCCCTGGTTTATTTAGTAACTCACCTTTGCTGATAAATAAGGATGAAAGTTATGGTAGATTAATAGGTTTTTATGGTTAAATTTTGCTGTAACAATTCCAGTTAAATTGTTGTATCTATAGAGAAATAATGATTTCCTACGTCATTCGAACATTTTATATCTTTTTGTTAATAAAAAATGAAACGCGTAATAAATATGACTAATTTGCGTAAGAGTTAAACCAAACGTAATTAAATATCTTTTACATAAATATCTAGAGGCCCGCCCTGGCTTCGCATGATTATGAAATATACATAACCTTAATCTTCAATCATTTCATCTATTCAAAAAAACCGTAGAAAAATCCGTTACGTAGTTTTAAAGATTTGAGCATACAAAGGGATATAGGGACACAAGAAGCAACTTTATTTTTAACTATAAAGTGATTTGAATATTGCAGATCAAAATGTGGTAGAATACGTTGGTACACTTTAATGTTTTCGTAACATATTATTAACACACATATTTCATAAATAAGTTATTTTCCTTTATAGTTTAATGAACAAAATTAAAATTGAAGCCGGTTTTTTATTGCTAGTAAGCAAACTAAGTGCCAAAATATTAGTATACGAGCTGCCTGTTCCAGCTTCGCTCAGATAGTATTTATTTTGAAGTTAAAACTTCTTTAGCGACGTAGCGCACTTTTTTGAAATGGGTAAAAACTTCTAAACTGAACTAAAGACACGTGATCTGATTGAAAATTCGTAAGACGGATGGAGAATCAACAGCCGGCGCAGCGTAGGAGAGGAAGTATCTCTGTCTACGGCGCAGTGAAAATGTATGTCTCCGCCTACTGTTTACTTTAGACGGCGCAGGATGCTTGTGCGAATGTTCGTGTTGTTATGCGTACGATAGTGCAATAAATGAATATTTTATTCTACCACATAAATGTTAGTACTTTCATAATGATAATTAAACCAATTCGTGCAAAATTATTCCCATTACCATTCCAAAATATCAAAAAAAGCACAACGTTAATAGTCAAGTTTTTATTCTGCCGGCACTCTCGGAGTGCAACCCGTTGTTTTTATCCGTACTCACGCCGATGTGTCTATGGTCGTCGTGCACAGGATCAAACTGCACACGGTGTGCAAATTTGATTGAAATCGGTCAAGTAATTTTTATATATTATTAAGATTAGTTACAAAACAAGACTATTAAACACTTACATAAATAAATGAAGATCGTAATAATTGTTTAAACATTTCGGACAACTGATTCCACGCAGCTGAATAAAAATTATATATTTTTATTATTCATCCTTAATAGTAGGGGAACCCGCGATGCTGAATGTGCAGTAGCTCTAGCGTCGTGGGAAGCCATTGGAATTTGTTGATTAAATAGTGGAGAGTACAAAAGTTCATACGAGGTCTTTCATTTTATCGATGCGTTGAGCATCTAGAATCTAAAATAACAATTCAAGTTACTTGAGCATAGACGATCATCAGATATTAATATGTTTAACGTATCTCATATAACAGAAATATGTCAATTAGACAACTTGCCGTAATGGACAACTAACATGGCTTAGTTTATTAAAGTGTCTGATCCTCCTATTCAAATTACTAGAAAATTTAAACATTCACATATTGGCAGGCAATAAACCCGCCGTACTTTATTCTGACATGCTTGAGTACATTTTCAAGCCAAAAAAAAATTATACAGACAACCCTACATGCGCGCCTCTATATAAATATTTAATACATAATGGAGGTGTTTGATCATGGTATAAGGTATCTCCCATATCTTGATCTGACGGGGCTGAATTACTTCAAAAATTCCGTCTTGGGCTCCCTTACTATAATGAAATTCATGGAGCGTGTAACATTTTATATCGGGGGAAATTTATTCATTTGTAAATAATTTAAATGTGAATTGTACTGTTATGGGTTCTGTGCAATGAATTTCACATCCAACCAAATCCCGTGGGACGTGGTAATTCCTCAACCATCTGCTTGTGAAGCGAAACACGTATGCAATTTTGTTTTCAATCATCTTTCTGGCGAAACGAACTTTACTTGAAGTCTAGATTTTAAATTTCAAATGTTTACCCAGTTTTGTCTTATAGGTGCTTTAAGCAACATATATGATTGCGGCATAACCAGGTAAAGACAAGAATTTTTGGATTAAATACTCTCGAGATAAACATATTTCATCGCCTGTGTAGTCTAGCAGAACTTGACTTTTTGAGGTTCGATCTCCAGGTATCACGAAAAGAAAATGTATTTTTTAAAGGTTCTCATAAAATTAACTTCGATTGGAAATGGGTGTGTTCCTGATTGGCGACAAGCTTACTGTCTTCACCTAGTTGTGGGTGCTATAAGTTTGCCTCAGCATTTTTGTGGAATAGGGGCAAGAAGATGCTTTTTTATTACAGTAGAACGTTTCGAATCGTTGATACCGGGTACTTACGACTAGATCTTTTCTTGTAACATATTGGAATTTGCATTTTATTTAAACAGTAATGCTCCAACACCCATATGCATGAAGATAATAGACTGACATATTCTACAATCCACTAGTGAAATAATCTAGTCTTTTTTTTGTAATGACTAATGTGTTGCCAACCTCGCGGATTTTAAAACTTTACCGGGCTTTTGATTTAGCCGTTTAAGATATCTGCAAAGACTCATCCACCACCACTTTCCCAACTCCTTTCTTTAAAACGCAAATGCAAGTCACTATTTCGTTTAAGATTGGTGATGAGAATAGCGGATAAAATTACTACTGTAAGATATTTAATAATTCTGATTCTAGGTTGGCAACGCACCCTTGCCAGCTTTATTGTCTAGGTGTAAAATATCCCTCTCACTTGTTAATAATAAAATATTTTTATAAATTTTAATGGTTTATGGATGTGAAGGCTTTTTCATTTCGCAGTTTCACAAAAACATTTTTATTAAAGGTTCATTTTAAAAAGGTTAGAGGTGGCTTTTAGGTCACATGACGAGAGCTCTAACGCCTATAGAGAATGTATTAGGGAAACAATAGGCTCTCGTCGGTCTATTCATTCTCTGACATGGACTGAAGCATCCCTATCACTGTGAAAGCCAGGTTCTGCCAAAAGGTTGCTAATTCCATAGCGACGCGGATGTTCAATTTAAAATTTTAAATGAGATTTTTAATCGACTTAAAAAAGATAGGTTAAACGTTCGACTTCTTATTTTTTGTGTATGTGATGATTTTCCTCCTTTCTGAACCTATTTTAAAAATTCCTTTTTTTTAGTTTAGTACCTAATTTTCATCATCATTAACAGTTTCAATCTTAAACGTGGTGCGTATTTCTTTCATTGGCAATTTTATTTTCTTATTCAGCCTATTTTATATGGGTAAAGACCCTTACTACAATCTCACTTTAGTACAGCATCCAAAGTACAGGTTATCGAGAACGTGATTCGAATTTTAATAATACGATACAGCTAACCTACATGCAAAAAGTCGAACACGTTTTAAATGAAAATTGTTCCATATTACATAAGTAACAAGAGCTTCTCATGTTCATACAAAGGTTCAAACGGCTTAATAACGACAGCTCTAAGATTATTATTCGTTATTACAAAGCGAGTATCGATATTGCGAATCGATAATGCCTTTAATGGCGCACGCTTTGAATGTAACTACGCAAAATCGATAATTTTATTACGTATTTACTCGAATGTGAATCCCTATATTTTGAGAATGCCTTTTTTTGTATTTTAATATAGGGAACATTAAGGTCATTTCCTTCCGGGCAAAGCTCCCCAGTACCAGCTTAGTTTCGTTTGATCACATCCAAAGTAGAGCGTCAATGACTGGGCAATTACCGATCAGCTTGATCGTTTATGAAGAGATGTTGGGTCTTCAGTGTTTTCTACCGCGTCGAATATTTGGAGGAGTTGATTTGTTTAACTTGTGCCACTGAGGTTCACCTTTGGACATCTAGTCAGAATTTAAGATATCATGTCCGTCATCTAGATTCTAGTGCATCTATTGCATTCTAGTGCTAGACATCTTGTGCGATTTCGAAGACATCCTTGTGGAACCAGTTACAGTATTTCCAAATGAATACGATTTGGGAACTTTTAAGAAGAGAGTTTACTCTTTCCTTAAAGATTGGCAACGCATCTTTGATACTCCTGGTGTTGCAGATGTCCGTGACCGACAGTAATCACTTTTCATCAGGCGACCCAGTTGCTTGTTTGACCCCTGTAATGTGTAAAAACAAAGATAATAAAGAAGAATAAACAAATACATTTTTTTATTCTTTATAATAGCTGTCTGGATTTGATTCAGTAAAAAAAAATTACGTATAGTTTTAGTCTACGTATTACCGGATCCAGACTAGTGACGCGGCCCCTGGTGCACTAAATGGGGTCAGGTATATCAAAATAACTCTGAAATATTAATTTTTATCTGGGTGAAAATATATGCAGTCAAATAATGCTAAACATTTATGATTCACTAGCCACTGCTTGCAGCTTCGCTCGTTTTTTAACAGGAACTTGTTGTGCGTTCGGGATCGGGTAGCCTATATGTTGGTCCACGTCACAATCTATTTCACATTTTACAGCAACACGAGGGCTTTATAAACTAAACATAAATAAGTGTAAAGTAAGTATCTTCCCATATCCCCAAAGCGGTAGGCAGAGGCGCAACCGAAGGCAGTAAGCCCCACAATGTGATAAGTGGCAAGCCTATCGTCAACCGGACACATATCCTATCCCGGGCAGCGTTACTTTTATTAGAAAATTGAAAATATATATACATTTTCTAATTTTTTTGCTGTCCGATCCGGGGATCGAACCCGAGACCTCCTGTAACTAGGGTTTTGGGCCTACTGTGCATGTCAATCGGCTATACGCAAATACTAGGCCTGTCTTCTGGAAGACCGACACTTGTACTGCATTTAGATTACTAGAGGGGTTGATTGGGGACGGCTATGGGGGTGACTTATGGAGGGTGGTGGATGTTAGGCGTCTTGCGGAAATATCTTTTGATGTGTATATGTGTAGCGTTGTCTTGTGCATGAGTTACATCCCTCTATTATAGCAATTTTAAAACATAATCGCGTGGTAAAAATAGTTATTAAAAAATATTTTTTATGAATTCCCGACATCAAAACGGCTGTTATAAGTTTTACGTATATGGGTGGGTTTTGTGCATGTGTGAGTGTGTGTGCATGAGTGAGTGTTGAACGACCGGACTGATTGATATCAAGGGCAATTTTTTTTTGGCTTAAAGGTGCTTTGTTCGAAACGATTCTTAGCTTAGCGTGTAGGTTTATAAGGGTATTTTAACAAATAAATTTTACTGTTGTTATTCCTTAAATGCATTTTACATTAAAACGATCAACAAACGTCTAAACAACATATCAAACTAAATTTACATTAGTCTGAAACATCATTGTATGTTAAACGAGTGGGAAACCTCATTTGCCAAACGAAATACGATTAGTAATAGGATATTGTAATAAACATGAGCTTGTATTGCCAATATTTGGATGCACTCAATCAAATATGGAAATTCGGTTTACTAACACTCTCTGAGGATATAGCAGGCAGCTGTATCGGCATCGAGTTGGTATTGAATATTTGGTATTCGATATGCTACTATGTGATAAGAGAATGGTAGAAAGTGGTATAAAAATAAGAATGAGTAAAGAGCGTGTGAGAAAGATTGGTAAAATAAAAATTGACCAAACAGTTATGCTATGCGAAAACGAAAGGATTTGACCAAAGAGAATTTGTTTAATATTCCATAATGGAACCGCTTGAATTTTATCCACTGGTGACACGAGGGACGTGTTTGTATAAAAAAAAAGATGTGGAGGAAACTAGACTGATTAGCAAGGATCGTTAAATTTTGCACTCATACACCTAAAAATATGTATGAGTGTATAAATTTGAAAAGTTTGAAATGTTCAAGTTAAATAAACATAGAAAGAACATAAAAAGTTATGGTTTCTAACTCCAACACAATTTTGTTGTATCATTTCTGAAATGTATTATTACTCATGTTGGTATTAGTATAATCTATTTATATTATTATTTTTGATCAAATAAACAATAAAGTGAGTAGTAGTACAAACTAGAATGAAGTAGGTAGTAGTCGTAGTATCGAACACCACTAATCGAACTCGATAAGTGTTCTTGCTAGCTCTTATTCCACTAGTACGCAGTTATCACATTACTAAGGGGTTCAATATATATGATTGATATTTATTCAACAATTGGATTGTTGAGCAAATGTTTAATCACTGGAGATATAATGTAAATTCATGATCAATTAATTATTATTCAATCGATTAGTACTGTTTAGTTTAGATAATGATACAGTTATTGACCAAGTGGTTTGCCTTAATTACTACATTTAACGCCCTAATTAGAGAGCTGTTATTAAAATTACGAATATAAAGGTGTTTGTCAGTTAGTTATAGTTTATCAGAAAAACCGTAATTAAGTTATACTGTTCCAGTTTAGAAGAAGAAGGTACAGTATCTTCACGACGATAACTTAGAAGAAACATGCAGAGGCACAACCAGGGTACCCATGATTAGCCGAAGACACTATGCCCCATAGTGTTATAGGTGGCAAGTCTCTAAGCGAGTTAGAGGTTCAGTAGCAACGAAACTGACATAATATACAAAAAGCTAAACATCGAAGAGTTAAGTTCACTAAATAATAAATAATGAAAAATAAAAAACTTGCACAAAACAAATCTAACCCTAAAATAAGCAATTTACAAGCTTGTGTTTTGGGTGTTAGTCAACGATACTAAAACATAGAAATACTTTGCCATGTTGGTCCGGGTTCTCTGAATCTGCCATCTGCTTCTCTGCCAGGCAGCTTGTAACAGGCAAGCATTGGTTTAAATATAGGTCAGTACCAAAAAGGCCACTGGTGGTATAATGCTACGCAGCAACTTGCCCGGGTAGGAATTCACCGCCTTACCTATTCCTACCTACATAACGAGTCATGTTCCGGCCCGAAAGGATAGTCCTAATATCCCGGCGGCAGGATAGCGAAGCACCTGTAACATCTATGATATATATATATAGGCCGTGGTTGTCTCTTACTATTAAGGAACCCCTATGCTTTTTCGCTGACCTATCCCACAAAAAAAAACTTAAATAGATACTGAAATAGTTTTGTTAAAGACCAAAGATTGACGTATCTAAGTCAATTCCTCGCAGCACCAACTTTGCGTTTTCAATACTGCAGATACGTAGGTGGCTAGTCCCTTGGTGTGATGTGCATATAGAACATAACGAGTCATAACGACGGGTGTACTATAGACACCATATATGTCACAGGTGGTGATAATTCAGGTATCTTTCGATGTTTAACTTAAGCTACATGCTCAAGCACCACTTCAGCACAGAAAGTGATAGTGGTGATCACTGACGCTAAGTTGTATGGTTGAGTGTTAATATACAACACTGAACTTGTTGCTGTCGCATCGGATCTATTGAAGTATGGCAGTTAAATGTATGACACGCGTTTTAGTTTAAGGCGGTTGAAGTCGGTAAGTGTATCTTCTAAGAGAGGTAACTTTGCAATCAACTTTATTCCATTTTTTCGAATATTTTTAAATTTTGATTAATTCTATCATTCAGACAGATTCAATTCAATGTTCACAAACGCCTGGAACACCTACTCATCTTTGAAGAAAAGAAATTGAAGTTAGGAAAAAAATAAAAGTAATGTATATCCCAGAAGAGACAGGCAGAGGTACAACCACGGCAACCACAACTAGCCAAAGACACTAAGTCCCTCAATGTGATAGGTGGCAAGCCTATCGCCCACCGGCACCACATCCAATCCTGAGCAATATTATTTTATTAGATAAGACTTTTTGTTGCCCTACCTGGGAATCGAATCCGGACCTCATGAAGTTAAGTCCAACACCTGGACCACTAGACCACAGAGGCAACCGAGAGACACGAGCTATAATGGTGTCACACCTCAATACCTCGTCCACTTAATACATTCATCACCAAATGTTTCTCAAAAAAATTTAATTACCAACATTAAGATGTTCAAAAAAGTGGACTATCATTTTTCTGGCACTTTTGGTAATTTGTTTTGTTATGACAATACATTACTATAATGAAAACAACCAATTTAGCAAATAGCAGCCATTATGATATCCGCCATGTTATTTCATTTTAACAATAACATGGCAACATTTTGTAGGGAAATACGCGAATTGCAAAAATGAATATACCTTTATTGTAAACAAACAATGATATTAATAACGTACTAGCTGATAAAACATATTACATTCTGCTATATATGTACATGTATCAGGTATAAAATATATTGTAAGGTCTATTTTTTACACGTACCTACTAAATATCCTATAATAATGGTCTAGTGGTCTGGTGTTGGACTTTACTTCATGAGGTCCTGCGTTCTCCGAGTTGGGAAATAAATAGTATTTTCACACATTTAAAAATTAAACTAAAAATAAAATGTTTTTTCAATTTTCTAATAAAAAAATTACATTGCCCAGGATTGGTTATGTGCTCGGTTGCAGATAGACTTGCCACCTATCACATCGTGCATCTTCGGCTAGTCGTGGGTGCCCTAGTTGTGCCTCTGCCTACATCTTTGTTTTCTTTGTTTTACTATATACTATATACCGTGTAAATGACAGCGTACCGAAAAATGAAACTATGGTTTCTGTACATGACAGTCATGCATATGTAGGTGGAATTTCGTGTCTGAAATTTCATGATTTTTTTTATTTTTTATTTTTTTTATTGATTTCACTATTATTTCATTATTACAATCTAACCAAATCGATTTTTATTTAAAATCTAATAAATAATATATTTTTACTAAAATCAGCAATGTAATAAAACAGTGTATTAGGTCGGCACCTACAGCTCGCAACGCGCGGCTTAATGCATATACTTTGCTCGCTATACATTGCAGGCTGAAAAACTACTAAATATTTAACCACGTCTTGTTTTTGACAAAAACTGTTAAAGGAATTTTGATGTCTGATATGTATCTAAACTACCACAGAAGTTTTCGTTACGGTGTCGAATACAACCTGTATATATATATATATATATATAATCATAAGAATTGATAGAGCTGTTTGAG
>NJDD01000021.1:393340-418447 GCA_002245505.1 Calephelis nemesis
CAATTACTGTGTACTAAATGGTTTGTGTGGCTTTAATGTCTGTAATTTCTTAATTGCATAACTTATGAGTTCGAAAAAATACGAAATAATTTTTAAGGTACATAACTACAAATAAAAAAAATCAAATCATGAATTGTACACAAAATTACTTCTTGACCTTTCCCTTTCTCATAGGAACTACTTCATTGAGCAGGATATTTTTTACCTCTCTCACTTAACGAGTTCCTGTGGGAGATGATGTTTAATTACATCTTTTCTCGATAAATAAACTATATACAAACTAAATTTCGTTACGATTGGTTCCGTAGATTCAGCGTGAATCGCCAGATAGATACCTACTCGTAGACCGACAAATTCTAAAAATGCTTAAAACATGTTTTACTGCCCTTTGTTTATTTTATTTTATTTAATCATTTATTATGTCCAAAACTAACATAAACTTAAAAACTAAACGATTACTACAAAAGGTCAGGTCAGATAAAGAGATTTCTCCCAGCTCACCCAAAAAAGAGCTGATGAAGTAATTAATGGTCGACTTACAGTGCACAATAAATTAAGTAAGATAATGCACCAAATCCATTAGAAAAACAAAAAAACAAACGATATGTACAAAAAAGGAAAAATAAGTAAATAATAAACCTTTAATGTTCATACACATACACTTGCATACAAAACAAACATATTTATTCTTGTTTATATTGTGTAAACCTTTTTTAGTCTTAGCAACGTATTTTTTTTAATATCTTCAATGCACAGAATTTGCTCTTTAACATTTTTATTACAAGTATATATCACTATATAATAACGAAGTCGCTTTCCACTGTCTGCACATATTATGTATGATTAGGTCTTTCAAACTACTACAGATTTTAATGCGGCTTTTTTGCGGAGTATTATAATATCAAAGAAGATTCACCACCCGTGCGAAGTTGTGACAAGCTGCTAGTATCTACAAAATAAGTAAGTAAGTAATTTCATGCCCATATCCCCGAAGACTTAGGCAGAGGCATAACCACGAATAGCCGAAGACACTAAATCCTGCAAAGTGATAGGTGGCAAGACTATCGCCAACCGGGCATATATCCCTGTGAACCTTTTTTTTAAATAAAAAAATGGTTGCCTGTAAAGTCGGTTTTACGGGCGAAGATTTTACGTGAGAACGACTTTTTCTCGGTAGAATATTTATTGATATGAATATTATTAAAGAGTGGGAGAGAGGCGCAAGGCATTCGCCGCTCCGGCGGGCCTCTCTCTCGTTCGGTGACTCATCGTAACGTTACCGGGCGTTACACTTTTTCATGAGTGACTCCGAGCCGCAACCTAATTTAAGACGTTGTCACGTCAAAAATTGGAAAAAACACATTTTTTTTGTTGCCTGACCCGGGAATATACTCAAAACCTCATAAAGTTAACACCCAGGCCGCTAGACCACAGAGGCGATTAGATTAATCCTACCAAATTTAATAAATTGATGTAATAAAACAATGACTAAACTCTCGTCCCAAAGACATTGTAAGCTTATATAAATATCACATCAAAAGGTATCCTTTACTCCATAAGTAACCCCGTACTGCCACTCAATTATTAATTCAACAATTATAATACCTTCAAACGATTTTGATACCAAAGAAACGTAAATTAAGGGTGATTTTAGGTTAGCTATTTAACAATGGTGAAACAGTTCTCATACAACATTAACAATGGAAAACCTTTTGTGGAAAGCCACTAACGTAGAACTCGAGGTATTTCCATTGTCCGAAAGATTGACGCGGCCTCAATTAGTTAGCTTTGTTAAATCATTTAATAATTTTGTGAAGTGTATAAAATTAACTTCTGACGAACTTTACACTTTCCAATGCTATTTTATTAAAAATATAACTATTATACTACTATCACCTACTAGGTGGTAAAGTTTGGCAGCGACTCGCTCGGGTTGGTACCACCGCCTTACCTATTCCTGCCGCCATAACGTCATGACGTGTTCCGGTTCGGAGGGTAAGGTAGCCGGTAAACTTACTTTTGCTCGAGGCCTAACATCCTGACCTCAGGTTGGCAACGCACCATTACCATCTTTGGTGTCTCTAGGCGGCGTGAATTTCTTACCATCAGGAAATCCGTCTGCTTGTTTGCCTTCCTATAAAAAAAACAGCATTTTCAGCTTTATACGAATGAATAAACTTCAAGATAGATATTGTTGGTATAAAGTTTCCTATCTTTATGGATTCAAAAAACCGTATCAAAATCCGATTCATCTAAATCCGATAGCAGAAAGTGACTTCTTTTAATTGTAGTGATATGTACTTATAACATTTACAAATTACAATCTATCATGTAATAGATAATTAAAATTTAAACAACCTTGAGTTTTTTGTAGTGCAACCAAGCTTTATTTTGTATATATCTATACTAATGTTATAAATCTAAAAATGTGTATGTTTGTTTGTTTGCTAGGGTCCAATATGAAATTAAAGTTAGATAGCTTATTTTTCGCGGAAGGCTATAGGCAACATATCATCACGTTAAGACTAACGGGAGCCGAGTATTAATGATTTTTTTTTCAAAATCTGGGTTTTTTTTTCCTATTTAGATCTCCCTCTACATGCGATGCGTAAAGGCCAAATTAATTATACCACGCGTGCATTAATTATACATTTTGGGACTTAATGTATTTGGCTACGCGGAGGTGATCTGGTTGTGTCTCTGCCTACATTTTTAGGATACGGGCGAGAAGACACTTTCACTTTTACAAAACAAATAACTATGTGTAAATCTACATTTTAATAACACCAACAACACAATACAAATAATTTGATTACTTTGAGGTTAAATTCAATTTGTGTGTGTAACTTGTCCAGAAATAATATCTTTCCACCAAATACCACACGAGGTAGGCACACGCACACGCACACGCACACGCACACGCACACGCACACGCACACGCACACGCACACGCACATGCACACGCACACGCGCACGCACACGCACTAATTCTTATATTGATTAACAAATGACGGAGAAGACGGTAAAATAAAATAATTAAATAACCTTTCGATTCTTGCTTCTGAACATCGGCAACTAACTTACATGTACAGTAATTAAATATTAAACATTTTAATAATTTTGTAGGAATTACTACATTCTATAATATTTTTTAGTATTCATAAAAGAAAATATAGAAGTCGAATATCTAAACTTCTCTGTTAATCAAAATCGGTTAAAAGTCTTTCCTCTGTCAATACCAACCCGTAAATTACTTGTAAATTATTATATGTTTTCCTTGTCCATCTAGTCCAGATCTAAATATTTAGTCTCAAAAATTATCATTCCTGGCCTTAACCCTGCCACTGCAGTGTATTAAATTTAAATCGTAGATATCCAATATTAGATTAAGTACGTGAATTATTCAATTAACAAAGTTAACAAATAGTTGAAGCACGTACCAGACATAAAATTAGATTTAGCCGAGTCGGACTACGAATAAGATAAATATTATCGAACAGAAAAGCCTTTTCTGTAGCCCGTGTGGATCTGACCTCCATATTCCTTTACGAGTGGGTGTTGTAATGTGATTAGTTGGTACAAAAACGCTCATTATAGACGGTTAATGGGTTGGGAAAAATAGTTATTTGATCAGCAAAATTGTTGAAATTAATGTGAAAATAACTGATTTGTTAACAAAAGGGCTGATTGAATTTATATATTTAAGCAAGTAAATAATGTAACACTATTTTTTGTGACAAATATTAAACCGATCTATTACGTAACCTATGTATATAAAATTAATCGCCTTTCGTACCTTCGTCATTGAATCAAACGTAAACGGATAGACCAATTTTGTTAATCCTTTTTTGTTCTGTTAGTTTTTTCTTAGTGGGAGGTCAGCGAATAAGCACACCTCTCACCTGAAGGAGACCTCTCTCACCATAGATGTCACAGGTGCGTCACCGTACTGTGGCCGGTATATAAGACCAATTGAGCAAGTTCACCTGCTATCCTACCCTCCGGGCTGAGAAATGACAGAGTCATCATGGCGGCAAGAATTGGTATGGCGACGGATAAGCACACCTCTCACCTGAAGGAGACCTCTCTCACCATAGATGTCACAGGTGCGTCACCGTCCTGTGGCCGGTATATAAGACCAATTGGGCAAGTTCACCTGCTATCCTACCCTCCGGGCTGGAACATGACAGAGTCATCATGGTGGCAAGAATTGGTATGGCGATGGATCCCTAGCTGGGCAAGTTGCTGCACAGCACTCTACCACTAGTGGTCTTGTCAGTAATGAGCTATATTTTAATCAGTGCTTGTCTCTTAAGAGCTGCTTGGTAGAGAGGCAGACGGTCTATCCTACAGACCCAGACCAACAAGGAGAAAATAGTCACTAGAAGATTCGTAAGATGAAAAACATTTATGACTAAGACGAGACAATGTTTTTCGGATTATCTAGTATATTTACCTAACTCACCGTTTTGTTTTCTTTCATGTAAGAACCGTCTCCTTACAACAATGAACGTACATACGTTTTATGTAGTATCTTCACGCCCATATCCAACCGGGCCGACCTGGCACATATCCAATTCCGAGCAACGTTTTTTTTATTAGAAAATTGGAAAAACCCGATTTTCATTTTCTTGCCCGACCAGGGATTCGAACCCTGGACCTCATGTCAAATCCAATAACAGAACCGTTAGACCACAGAGGCAATTATATATGTAAGAACATTGCATTCGTTTTCAAGCTGAATCTCTTACGGGGTAGGCAAAAACTATGGAGGACCAAAAGTTGCTAAACACACCTGCTAAACTTCCTCTTTACTTATCATTCTTCTTAAAAAAACACCGTTGGATAAAACCCAAGTGATCTGATTGTGAAATGTCAACCTGGTTCTCCCCAAGTTCCTACGTCTATTCGCATTTTATGTTTAGAAAATTTTTCATATGTCCTTGAAACAATCGCACTCTTTCTCGGATCTCTCGGTGATGAAAGCGGTCCAATCAGCGACTGTAAGGTCAGCTAGTTTTTTATTTGGTTGGAAAACAAACGATGAAAGAGGTGTCTGAAGGTAACAAACTCCTCTAGATACCAAATGTGTTTTCTCTCTTGAATGAGTAAGTTTACTTGACCTTCATATCAAAATACTTAAGGTAGTGTCTAATATCTTACGTGTACGTATGTAAAAATAAGTTAAGAAGCTTTTGGCATCTGTTTTTTGGAAACAGATGAACTTGATTTTTTTTGTTATGTTAGAAGCTTCAACAAGGCTCTTAATCTACATAATAATCTTGCCCATAGACTTTTAAGTAAGTTACTGTCTCAGTATAAGTCTATTAACTTTTACTTAGTGTTTCTAAACTTAAGTCACAGATGTATTGTTGACTTTAATTGAACCAACGAACTTTATGGTGGCGGTCAATAGGCGTCGCCTAAAGAAATCTGACGTGTTAGCAACTTTTTGCCAACGTGAATCATAAGCATCGCATAAATCACTGCAACATCTAGCCTGGTTTGTCCACGTACATAAGATTTACATATTTGGTATCTGAAGGCAAATTTTCTTGTTATCGTATCCAACAAGTTGTGTATTTCAATCCCATAATGAAATTAACCCCCGACAATATGCAATATATAGGTAGGAACTATTTCAATTACGTCATTTTTCCAAATAGAAAAAATCCTCATCAAAATCGGTCTATTGGACACACATAGTCACGCACAAAAGCATACAAACACACATGCAAATGCGCGCACACACTCACAGTAACACATCAAACTTATAACACGCGCACATCTCTCATCGTCAAAGTTTTCAATTGCTGTAAAACACGATAAGGTATTCCCACGATACTTCTGAAGATATCGTCGATGTCAAGTAAAATTTCACTCGACTCGAGTAATTTAATACGAACAGCGTTGAAGATAGACTCCCCCGCGACACAGTTTCGAAACTCATTAATGTTCTACTCGGTTAACAGGACTACTGGTTATGTTTCTAGTATAACGAGGAAGGTTATGGAATCACATATTTTTTGATAAACTTTGAAGTTAAGGAAGGAGAGGGATTTTTGTTTTTTTTTTTCTTTAAAGCGTTTAACCCATCGTAGGGATAATGGGATGTGCCAATGTCTACGTATTGACTAAGATACAATGAAAATTCAAATAATTAGTAAAAAAGATTACAAAACAATAATTTGCATATAATTTTATACACACGCATAAAATAGAATAAAGAAAAATAAGGACAGGCTGCTTAGAGATACCACAAAGAAAATGCAAAATTAAGAGATAAAAATGCACAGTTTATCATAGCGATCTTTATAATGCCTTGGCATAAAGTGATTTTCTGATGATTGGAAGATACTTCATAATATTATGTAGACATTAAAGATGATATCAGTATGTCGCCATCTTTAAATTTTTATTAGTAGGCCGGTTACCGCACTATTATGTTACTTATATATTATGTTACTTAAACAAATAGTTATCTACAACTTTGTTTCCACGATCTCCAGAAAACGTAACACATCATTTTGTTTATTTTGAAAATGTCATTAGGTCCCTAGATAAATTTAACTTTTATTTTTTAAATAATTTTCAAAATCGGTTCAGTAGTTACCGAAATTAATAAAACCAACTATTTTTTTCTTTATATTATTAATTTTAATGTAATCATGGCCCACTTGTGTTTTTTATTTACAAATTGTGCCTACGTTACTTCAAAAAAATCGGCCAAGTGCGAGTCGGACTCGCACACTGAGAGTTCCGTACAGACGAAATAAAAATACAAATATTGCTTCACCAGTCACATCATTTTCTTACATGGTGTAATTAAGAATTTACGGTTTTCACGATTTTTTCTATATCTGATGTCTGATGCACAGATGTTGCTTAGTACCAAATTTCAAGATTCCGAGTTTACAGAAAGTACCCTGTAGATTTTGATTCCCTTGCGAGTTTAGAAAACTTACGATACAAACGGTTGTATTTTTTGATTGAGTTGACTTCGAAGTTTTACACCTCCAAAGGATAACAGATATGAATGTTTGTTATAAATTTCATACGGACGGAAGGTGAATAAAGTGATCCTACAAGTTCCATCTTTTTCGTTCCAGGTACAAAACCCTAAAAAATCAAAAAATATATAATATTTTTTATCATATTTAAACGAACAATTTAAACACATCAAATTTTTATTTCAACAAAATAAATATACTCCAATTCTCTTAGGGCCACTTGCACGATCCTGGTTTAAGTATTTAACACTGAGTTAGCCCCTAACTAGGATTAAATCACCTTATATTTGACAGTTTAACTCAATATTAACCGTAACCCGAGAATGTGCAAGTGGCCCTTAGAGTATTAAAACAAAATAATCCTTAGTCACGAAATTAATAGGCATTTTATCATTTCCACTTATTTCCCATTATTTGGGATACTAATCCCAATGACACAATATGCTTTCAAAAGAAATGTCCATTAATTATTTAAGATGCCATGACAAAGCAGCCTCTACACGTCATGGCCGCGGAATTGCGAACATCCAAAGACAAATTGCCATCCCAACAAACGTTCACTCATCGGTCTGCTCCTTTTGTTTCTGATGACATTCATTATTTGTCATATCTACCCTTTTATTCTTTGTGAATGGTTATTATTAAGCTTTGTGATATTAATGTTACTTATTTTATTTGTTTGAACATAATATTTGTAATATCTATATAACGTGTACACATCATCTACAATAAGCTGTGCATGTAAATTACAAGCTTTTTGTTAAACTTATTTTTTCTTTACTTTTGTTTAAGTTGCAATGTAGATGTAGGTGCAATCAGATTAGTCGGATATTATCTGAGGGTGGTTTTAAGAAACTCCGAAACCAGCGTGTTTGTATGAAAAGGGTAACGAATGTGAAGGAAGCTAGACAGTGTGCAGGATCGTGAGGTTTGGCACTCGATACTTAGTAAGGGACTTGGCGTGAAGATATGTATGTATGTATGTATGTAACTAGCAATGTGGGTTATTCGGGTGGAATTTAACAATTCATTTTAAACTAACTCTAGAAAGACGAGGTGGTTGGAGGTTCCAATTATGAAACCTCTTTCCTTTTTTCCAGTCTTGTCATCAAATTCGGATCTCATGATGGAATCTCAAGGAAATTACTTTCTTGGTTTACTGGGCCTAAATTGTTAAGGCAGCTTTCCTCAACCGATTGAGCTAGACATGAATATGGAGGAGAAAGGTGGTCATACCTTATAACTACCAACATTATTTTATTGACTTCATCTCAGTCAATTGCTTGCCTTTTTCCAGCAATAACAAATAAAAGATTGACCTTTAAAAACTCGGCATCAAAATACTTGTACAATAAGTAACTTGAGTACAATAAGTAAATTTATTTAGCTTCCTGAAGGAAAACCTATATCGAGATAACAAAAAGCCTGTATCTAATTATCCAAATTGTCACTTTGTTGTATGCTACTAAAATAGATTCCAGATATTTGACTTGATAATGCTTCAAGGTATTAAGTAATTTCACTTTTCGACTCCATAAAAATTTTAAGAATAATGTTATGTTTACGTTTTACTTACCACTTTCATCTACCATTATTTCTTCCCACTATGGAAGCAACAAGCTCGTTCCTTAGCTTAACAAATAAAAAAATGTCATGATAGTTCATATTTTTGGTTTCTACTTAACTTAGCTTTCCTTTTTTTCCTACACCACCTCGATTCTAGAGCGTCTTCAACTCTTCGCTTTTCGTGCATTTCCTTCATATGTACAGCTGAACTCTGAAAGTCCCTCTTTCACGGTCTTTGTGTCAAAAAGTTCATAAATTCATATTTTTTAATTCGGAAACACACCGTTTTACGTATCACTTATAATTTGTTATTATACTAGCTGCGCTGGAGAACTTGGTTCCACCCATTCAGTTTGTATGGAAAAAATTAAATGATGATGAAAAATCCTCATAGTTCAACCGTTTAAAAAAGTATACTTTGTTCGTTTGGTCTGGTTCTGGTCCTCAAATGCCTCCCTATAATTTTTATTGCAAATCGGTTTACCCGTTCCTGAGTCAAAAAAGTGTAGCTAACACGACTTTCTTACTTTATACATACATATATTTAAACAATGTACTGGTTTCGCTTTTATAATTTATCAGGGCTAAAGCTTGATAAAACCAAGCGCCGACGACGGAAAATATCAAATATGTCAATAAATTCTTTAAAAACCAGCATCGTATTTACCGCTCTGCTAACTTTCCATCACTAACCCATTCACTCGAGTGCCTGCTCCTACCAAAAAAAAGCGACGGGTTGCACTCCGGGAGTGTCGGTAGAAGTGAAAACTTGAATATTAACATTGTGCAATTTTGATGTTTTGGAATGGTTACGGAATAATTTTGCACGAATTGCTTCAATTATCAGTATGAAAATACCATCACTTGTGTGGTAAAATGCAATATAAATTTATTGCGCTATCGTACACAAACATGACAACACGAACATTCGCGCATGCGCCATGCACCATATTACGAATTTTTGTCTGACGAATCAGGTCACGAATCCTGACGCGAAATTAGAAGTTTTTACCCATTCAAAAAAAGAAATTTTCACTTCAAAAATTGTAAGCAAGTTACAAAATAGAGCAAATATGATACTGCCTTTCAAGTTATTTTGGTTTAGATCCAGACAGATCCTTGTAATATATTGCATATCATCGTAATACACACACAACTCTGTAACCGGGAAATATGTTAACTTGACCGCAAATACAATTCCAGCTGGTCATATTTCACAAGTCCTTCTGAGAGAACTATTCAGTTATTTAAACTGTCAGCTCGCACTGCCGTCCTAGCATCAACGTATATCCACTAGATAGTAAATCTTTACTAGACTGACTTCGTTTTATTATACTTTGAATGGATATTCTCAAAAACAATTCTGTACTAGTTTTCTAGAGAAACTGAGGCTGAGCTGATTGTTTATTTGAATCTGGCGAAATTTAAAAATTGGCGACTTATCCAAGTTTATTTGTAACTCTTATTAAAAGTGTAAAATTGCATTTGATTGTTTATGTTATAAAATAGGAAACAAGCAGGAGAAAATCTGGTAGAAAAACAACCGTTGATGTTGTTACTGCGTAGTTATCGTGTAGCCGGAGTCTTAAGCAGGAAACATATCAGCAGCCGCGGTATAAGAACACGGCTGTGCGACTGATAAGTGTACACATACCGTCACTGACGGTATGTACACATTTATCAGTAATTTACCAATACGGGGGGAATGGGGGAAAGATACTAACAATGAGGAAAATCAGAACATTTTGCAAGTTTATCGGCTACCGGTTTTGAAAGGGAATTCTGACTAGCTCCGGCAGGAATACATAATACGATGGACCCCCTTTTTAACAATTCTTAACTGTAATAATGCATTTAACATACGCATTGGTTTTACCTACCAGATAGAAAGACAGATATTTTATTCTACTAATAGTTTAGCGGTCGTTAAGAATTCCATTTTTTTTAAACGTTATAACTACTAGTACCTTTATTAATGTGTCAGAGAACATAAAAAGATGAATGAAAATTATAATCTTCATATTATAATAGACCATATGAAATAGGGATCCTTTTTTATTACTTATGGAAATTGTAACTTTCTAATGTTGAAAGAATAAATCAGAATGTTTAAAAGCTTTGTTTAATCATCGCTCCTCGAAGTTTTGGTCGTTAGGCGCCTGCCTCTGCCTCTGCCTCATGCCTATACAAAACAAAGACAAATTACTCGCGGGAAAGTTAAATTACCTCTCATAAAACATTTCCTCCGAAACCATGACGTTATTTGTTCATTCACATTACGACTTCTCGTTTAGTCCCCTCAAGTAATGGGTCAGGGAATTTGGAAACTTTTCCCACTGCCTTCTTCCTCTTTGAAATTTGAGTTACAGAAAAGTGTTTTCCTGGCTCCTCTTTTATGGACGTTCAAACATTTAACTTAAAAGCTGAAACTTCAGCTGTTTTAATATAATTTTAGGGTGTGAAAATTTTTGTATTGGCAACACTTAGCTTCTCGAATTAGCTTCATAACAAAAAACAATTAGAGTACTTAGCAATGTGAAAGTGAATTTCATTGTTTGTTGGTATTTTATGACGTCGATGTCATGTTAAGGTAGGTATAATTTTTGTAATTTAAATACAACCAGTTTCACCGAATCGGTCCGTCTTTAATGCGGCTTTTTTTTGTTTGAAAGCTGAAGTTCTTGAAATGTTTCACAGCTATTCAAAATTTTTAAATTTCGTGTTATTTTTAATCCCGACGTGTGTGTGTTTATGCATTTGTGCGTATGTCTATCTGTAACATCGAAGTTCTTCAGCGAATAGACGGATCTTAAGGCGGTTTTTTTTATTAATAACTGACGTAATAAGGATGATTCTTAGCTATACTTTATGGAGATTTGTACCGACATTCAAGATCCTCAGCTCATTTGCAGATCACTTGAAAGCAAAAGACTGGATGTTACACGCGCTACTAATTATTTCACTTTTGAACATATGTGAGGCCTAAAAGGTACAATTGAACATTAACTAATGCTAGTACAATTGAGTTAGTCGGATGATGGAACTCAAAAATAAGAGACGCAACGATAAGTCAAATGCCTGCCATCAGACGTAACCCCTCGATTATCACTCATGAGATTCGTCTTAAGTCTTACCTAGATCTTAGACCGCCTCGTTGGTCGAATGGCTAGCGTACACGCCTAACCACGACATCGACCAACCGTGAGGCTCGGGTTCGATTCCTGACGGGGGCAGGCATTTGTATGATGAACATTTAGATGTCTGCATTTCCGGGTGTAGGTGCTTATTAAATATATTCTGGTATCTATTTAAGTATTTTACTAGGTGGTAGAGTTTCGCAGCGACTCGCCCGGTTTGGTACCACCGCCTTACCTATTCCTGCCGCTATAACGTCATGACGTGTTCCGGTCCGGAGGGTAAGGTAGCCGGTAAACTTACTTTTGCTCGAGGTCTAACATCCTGACCTCAGGTTGGCAGCGCACCATTACCATCTTTGATGTCTCTAGGCGGCGTGAATTTCTTACCATCAGGAAATCCGTCTGCTTGTTTTCCTTTGTATAAAAAAAACAGCATTTTCAGCTTTATACGAATGAATAAACTTCTAGATAGATATTGTTGGTATAAAGTTTCCTATCTTTATGGATTCAAAAAACCGTATCAAAATCCGATTCATCTAAATCCGACAGCAGAAAGTGACTTCTTTAAATTGTAGTGATATGTACTTATAACATTTACAAATTACAATCTATCATGTAATAGATAATTAAAATTTAAACAACCTTGAGTTTTTTGTAGTGCAACCAAGCTTTATTTTGTATATATCTATTTTTATTTTTTAAAAAAAAAAAAGTATTTCTATGTATTAGTATCGTTGACTAACGCCCATAACACAAGCATATAATTTGCTTACTTTGGGGTTAGGATCAATTCGTGTGTCTTGTCCAGGGATATTTATTTATTTATTATTATTTATCTGTTCATATTTTCTTTAGAGTGGGGCTTGGTGACAAAGACCTGGTAAAAGAACTAGGAGGTGGATGATGGATCATACTTTCATTGTGATTTCATAGTTCGTTGCAATTTATCTAAAGCACATCAAATAGAGAAGTGTTGTAAGTTAAATATGTGTGTGAGTGTGTGTGTGTACGTCTATAGCATCATAAGTTCTGAACGGATGGACCGTTTGCCGGAAGTTCATTTTTTTTTTTGTTTCAAGATGAAACTATTTGTTGTTGTTTATCTAAAGAACATAAAATTATGCTTCCTGGCAAATTTGTTTAAATCCTTTTATTTATGCTTGTAACAAGATTAGAATAAACTAGCATTTTTTAAGCAACACGCTGATAACTAGCATTGATAAGATGGTGAACAAGTTTAGGTAAATTGATGATACCAACTCGGACGACCTTTAAAAGCTGTACCACCTAGTCACCGCTTATACTGAAGCAATCCTAAAATCAAAAGTTTTAAGTAACCTTTGATAAAACTTAAATAATGTGACGAAGAACCATCTTGATCATATTAGCTTTTCAATAAAATAATCTGATTCAAAATCGGTCCATCCGTTTAAAACGTATGATACCACAGACAGACAGACACAGCCACTAAAAACTTAAAAACTGTACCTTTAAAAGCTGTACCACCTAGTCACCGCTTAAACTGAAGCAAACCTAAAATCAAAAGTTTTAAGTAACCTTTGATAAAACCTAAATAATGTGACGAAGAACCTTTTCGATCATGTCAGCTTATCAATAAAAAAATCTGTATAAAAATCGGTGTATCCGTTTAAAACTTATGATACCACAGACAGACACACACAGCCACTAAAAAATTAAATCACCCCTCTTTTATCGTCGAGGGCTTACAATACTTAATATACTATTTAAATAATGCGCTTCGGTTCTACAATTTTTACTTCTTTTACACTATTTACTTTTATTTTAAATTTGACTGACCTAATCAAAAATTAAGCGAAATGTTTAATTAAGTGTAATAACAAATATATATAGATATCTTTAGAATAAATTCGGATTTCCGAACCTTGACGAATATAGCCGAAGTGCATAATTTAAATTGTTCTACAATATAATAATTAACATCTCTATGCAAACTTAATATCTTCACAAAAAGCAGGATCACCATCCTACAGCTTCAACCAGGATTACAAAGGATCTGATTTAAAATTCCTCTAGAATATAGCCGAAGCGCATAATTTAAATAGTTCTACAATATAATAACTAACATTGCTATGCAAACGCAATACCATTACAAAAAGGAGATCATCATCCCATAGCTTCAACCAGGATTACAAAGGATCTGATTTAAAATTCCTCTAAATTCTCTCGCTGGCAATCCTCTCTTGACATACGACTGCGTTTTATAGGAGACTATTCAAATATTTAGAAGTACCTCGATCCTGTGTCACACGGTTGGGAAAAATGACAAGCAAGGGTAACATTTACACAGCATATTAAACATACGGCTAAGTAGCGGCTTTTGTTATAAAATTATTATTTTACTAGCTGTTACCCGCGTGGTTACTGGTCCCGCAGGAAATTTTTTTCAAGTTAGAAACAGTTATATGTGTTGATCCTAGTTATCCTCTATGTGTGATAAATTTCATGACAATCGGTTCAGCAGTCTTTACATGAAGGAGTAACAAAAAAACATACAAACTTTTGCATTTATCTATATCTTTATTTGTGTATGAGGTATTTGTTTTGCAATAATAAGCACATCTTCACGCCAAGTCACCTTTATAGTAGGCAGATCATATAGGGACAAGGAGGTATTTTTTTTAAACTGGCTGGATCCGACTGAATGCGGCAAGATCCAGACCTGATTCCTGTTCATCAATCATCATAATATTATAATGCCTTACCTTATCCAATTTACGGCTAAACGGTTTAGGTATACATAATTTTGATAATCGTTATTTGAATGTCAGTAATGAATGTGAAGAAAGTAAAACAGGTCTGTCAGAATCGTGAGGTTTGGCACTCGATACTCTCTGCCTACGTCGTAAGGGACTTGGCGTGATGAGATGTATGTATGTAACTTAATGCCGATAATCAATGGCAGCATGTTACCCAGCATCGCAGATATCTGACCCATCGTTCATAATTTGTAGTATTACAGTAGTGATGTATTGTGGAGGAGTCGCTTGTATTTTTTTTTGGTATTGGAAGGCAAACAAGCAGACGGATTTCCTGATGTTAAGAAATTCAGGCCGCCTAGAGACACCGAAGATGATAATGGTGCGTTGCCAACCTGAGGCCGGGATGCTAGGCCTCGAGCAAAGGTAAGTTTACCGGCTACCTTACCCTCCGAACCGGAACACGTCATGACGTTATGACGGCAGGAATAGGTAAGGCGGTGGTACCAATCCGGGCGAGTCGCTGCTAAACTCTACCACCTAGTCAGATGTCACGGTGTTAGTGACGGTGAGCCTATGCTCGCCTTTTACGAGCTGCCTGGCAAGGAAGGCAGATGGTCTATTCTGCAAAGGAGCCCGGACCAACACGGGGGTGTTTGTATTGTTCGAATCTTCACATAATTGTAAAAAAAGTAATGGCATGATTTGCATGATTCGAATTGAATTTAACCGCCCCATTGGTTGAGAGGATGGCATGCACGCCTTACTACACTGACTTACCGCGAGGCTTGGGTTGGTTTCCTGACGGGGGTAGGCATTTGTGTGATGAACATAAGATGTCTGCATTTAAGGGTCTAGTTGTTTATTAAAGTTATTCTGGTACATATTTAAGTATTTCTATGTATTAGAATCGTTGACTAGCACCCAAAACATATGAATATAATTTGCTTACTCTGGAGTTAAATTCAATTTGTGTAACTTGTCCAGGAACATTTATTTATTTAATAATTTTAGACCGAGATTAAATTGGTATTTTGGGTGACTAACATTACTTACTTTGGGGTTATATTCAATTTGTGTAACTTGTCCAGGAATATTTATTAATTTAATAATTTTAGACCGAGATTAAATTGGTATTTTGGGTGACTAACATTGCTTACTTTAGGGTTAGATTCAATTTGTATAATTTGTCCAGGAATATTTATTTATTTAATAATTTTAGACCGAGATTAAATAGGTCTTTTGGGTGATGAACATTGCTTACTTTGGCGTTAGATTTAATTTGTGTAACTTGTCCAGGAATATTTATTTATTAATTAAATAATTTTAATTATACCAAGAAGAAATTGGTCTCTTAGGCGATGAACAACTAAATTAAATATTATCTACAATATTTTTTGGAGGTCAACTGCTTATACACACAAAGTAGTACTATTTAAATTATGCGCTTCGGCTTTTCATTTTTTCTCTTTTTACACTTTATACTTTTATTTTTAAACTGGCTGACCTAATACATATTTTAGCGAATGATTAATTATGCAATAACAACTCTTTATAGATATCTATAAAATACATTCGGATTTCCGAAGCCTGACGAATATAGCCGAAGCGCATACTTTAATTAGTACTACTGTTTATAGTTTAAGCTTGCATGTGACGTTTAAATGTTAATATTTTATAATTCTCTAATATTTCTACTGCAATTGCACAACAGGGTTTCCGTGACGTCTTTGAGCCTGATATAGGCCACCTGTATTTCTTGCCGTTGGGAAAGACAAACATTAAATTTAAGTAACTTATATATATCGAATCGCTAAAGTTAGCAGATACTTTCCCCGTGTTGGTCCGGGCTTCTTTGCAAAATAGACCATCTGCCTTTTTGCCAGGCAGCTCGTAAAAGGCGAGCATAGGCTTACTGTCACAAACAGCGTGACATCTGATTAGGTGGTGGAGTTTTGCAGCCGCTCACCCGGATTGGTACCACCGCCTTACCTATTCCTGCCGCCATAACGTCACGACGTGTTCCGGTTCGGAGGGTAAGGTAGCCGGTAAACTTACTTTTGCTCTAGGCCTAACATCCCGGCCTCAGGTTGGCAACGCACCATTACCACCTTTGATGTCTCTAAGCAGCGTGAATTTCTTATCATCAGGAAATTCGTCTGCTTGTTTGCCTTGCAATATCATAAAAAAAAAATCACATAAATGCCTGCCTCCGACCTGCAACCCGAACCTCGTGTAATGTTGATTGGTGCTTTAATTATGTATGCCAAACGTACGCAAACGAAGTGGTCAAGTATGATTGATTACGAAATAACTAGATCCTTTATATAGCAAGTGATGGGATCGTCACATCCTTAAGCTATAAATGTATTATGTTAAAGCTTTTGTAGGCTAAAATGCTTTGCAACAATAGTAAAGGTCGTTATAACCCAATAAATGAAAATTACTAATTTGGAAAAAAATATTAATTAGAATCTAGATGTTAAGACAGTTTTAAGACTTTCACTTTGTAAAACGGATACCAAATACTCTTGCTATTTATTCAGTTTCTTCCAATTAAATGTTTTTTCATCGAAAGTAAAAGTTTGAAATAACAATTTTTTCTTTTCCGTTTGTTTCTTTTTTTGCTAAGGCAACTCGTTAAAACGCTTTTATTTACATTAAAATATTTTTAGTTTGCTTAATCTGAATTTTATTCATCGAATTGAAATGCTGAATGTCTAACATCAGTTAATTTATAGAGTATCAATTTTCTAACAAATCTACTCGGATAGAAAAAAGATACGCACGAATCGTCTGCCTCGCTCTTTTCAAACGTGAATCAGGAAACGCAAGCGCATAAAACGCGCTCTTTGTGGACAGGTTCTTACCACGGAAAAAAACATGGTATAGTGGTACTATTAAAATTATGCACTTCGGCTATATTCGTCAAGCTTCGGAAATGCGAATGTATTTTAAAGATATCTATATAGAGTTGTTATTCAATAATTAATTATTTCGCTTAAATTTAAATTAGGTCAGCCAATTTAAAAATTAAAGTATAAAGTGTAAAAATGGTTTAAAAGGCGTTAAACCGAAGCGCATAATTTAGACAGTAGTACTGTAATGTAATATACAGTATTCTATCTTTATACAAACGGGTGAAAACGCGTATATACCTGCGCATACATTACAGTACTACTACAGTATTCTGTCTTACGCATCTTGAGTCTGGTGTGAACTTGATACTTAACGTGGTACACTTCATTCAGGGTTGCGCCGCGGCGGCGCTGTGACGAATGGTTGATGTAATAGCATTTTTATTTATTTTATAACCAATAGATTAGGCTGCGATTTGTGAATTTTATTTAGGTTATACGTCAAAGTGTTTACTTAATAATATGGCAAAACACAATTATAATATATAATTATTGACTTGTTTTTGAATTTAACTAGAGTTGTCAAGGATGTATTTTCATGAAATTTGGTGATAATCAAAAACACCACATCCATTTTTATTGATTATTACCTATGCATTAATTGTTAAAAAACTACAATATTTATGTTCACAAAATTTAAATAAGCAGATGTAACTTTAACACTGAAGGCACGTAGCCCTATCGCTTTTTAACAAACCGTTCGGTTATATAGGCATTTATTTCAAAAACAAAACTAATCAGACTACTATATTTTACATTACCGTGAAAAAGTGACATGTCTAGTACAGATAATCCGTTCTCATTGCCATGACATGTTATGTTAGTTTATAATCTTAATTATTGATTCTAAGAAATGTATTTTTTTTATTTTGAATTACATTATCCTGTGGGTGGAACTGGTGGAACGAAGTTCGCCTGGACAGCTATATAACTAATAAATGTATGGCTGTACAAGGATTCTGGTCAATTGTTGACTAAAGTTTTTATAATGTTGACAAAAGTTGCTTATTGATTTCTTTTATAATCCCGATTTATAAATTTGCCAAAACCACGATGATCAACATCCTAAAGGAGTAGCAGACTCGTTATCCTTATCTATAATACGTGTATGCACTGTAAAGTCTTCAGCTCTTATAAAATGATAAGTGTCTGACTGTTCATCGATCCTTGGCTATTCTTAATTAAAGTCCTTACTAAGAATTTCGGGTACATTAATTAATTGAATAAATTACCTTAATTAAAATTGTTGGACGCTGAAACAGCTGAAAATACAAGCCTTAACTAACTCGATTGGCAACGCACTTCTTAATTTTTATGTAAAGGAACTAAAACCTTTTATTACAGTCGATTAATCGTTTCTTTTTGTTTTTACTCACCATACGGTATTTGTAGGTGGTTGGTTTACTTTTACTGTTTTTTTTATAAATTGTTTTCCATAATATGAATATTCTGAAACCTTTCTTTTTATTTTTAATTGATGAATAAAAATGCACTGTTTTATTTATTAAACTTTTTTTTAATATTTAAACAGACTGTTTTGAGTCCATTGTTAAATTATTTTAAAATTATAATAATATGTATAATTTTGAACCAATAATTTGAAATATACTTTTAAACTAATTTAATAATGTAATGAAGATGAAATGAAACTGACCGACTAATTTTGTATATACTGAACAAAATGTTTAAAGCAGTAGCAGCGTTCAAAAGCAGATGTGGGTGGATGTAGGTACCGCGGGATATCTATGTTGACATTCACGGTAAAATCGCTTGTCTCTGGAACTAGGGTGTTGATGTCAAAAAAATAATGAATGTGGAGGAAGCCAGAAAGGTCTGCAAGGATCCTAAAATTTGACACTTGATACTATCTGCATACCTAGCAGATATGCTAGATGCAGATATGACGTGGATTTCTGTAACAAGAGCATGAAAAGTGTTCATTACCTATTTTTAAGTAGAAAAAATTTAGCTGCTAGCTTTTTTATAGGTCCGTGTGGTAAAACGTCGAAGATACATTAAGTTGGCAGCCGCAATCTGGTGCCGGCAGCGAGTAGCTGTTTAGGAGATCATTGGATTCGATGCGTCAAACGACGCCTTTTTCAAATACCCCGTCTCGACGTCGCATCGTTCCGTGTTCTATAAATTGATTTAGAATTACTTCGAGCAACAGTCATTGCTAGATCTAACTTCAAAGAATAGAGCATCAATTAATTGCCTTAAGCTAATATTTATGATTATTTTATTACTTAATCGTTTTCATTTCACTTACAAAGCATAGTTCTAAGTTTCAACCAATTTCCAAGAAGGATTATCTTTAATAATTTTTTAAAAGGCAGGTAATAACCTAACTGTTGTCCTAAGTTTGATCAAAATCCGATTAGTAGTTCAAGAGTTATAGCAGGTTATACCTAAAAACACATGTCTTTTTTTGGTGACTAGAATAAATTTGGACTTCATAGACTTTTTGCAGTTCTACTCGGCTTAAATGATTGCAAAATAATGTTCCAAATCAAACAAATTGTGAAGACTTTCGCATATTTCTAAAATGTTCACATGGTTAAACTGAAAAAAGACAATATCATTTCTCTCAAACGGTATTTAGAAATGGTTTGTTCTGTATTTTTGATGTTTTTAGTGTTTTATGTTATAAGAAAGCAAACAAGCAGGCGATTTTCCTGATGGTAAGCATAAGGGCACTAGAAATAAAATAAAAAACAACAAAATAAATATGAACTTAACATATCGAACATTGATCGCTCTGTGTGTCTTTAAATTCATAAACACATCTAATAATAATGCTAATAGTAATTCAAAATATTATATCATGAAGAAATGGACATTTAATTTCTTGTAACTCGTGTACATCCTCTGAGTCAATTTTCTCTTTATTAGTAATTTTTTTCTTACGCATTGTTTATACATGTGGTACATACTAGTATACAGTTTTAAATAGTAAGGCCGTTAATGTATATATTACTTCCTCTATTTTAATAAAAAAAACACTATTTAAGAAACATACTAACTAGTTATTGTAGTCAGGAAAAATCAAGAGCGTTTTTTTCTATTTCAGGCTATTTTAACAATTATATTGTAAATCCATCATATTCTAGATCAAGTATTGATCAAGGAAAAAAAATAATTTATATTAATTTTATCCCCTGATAATTTGATTGGAGCTGAGCTCACCAAGCGGTTCGATTACTTATTTTCCGCTTTTCAAACGTGATTACATCGACGTTTATAAATCGGTTAGAACAGCCTTTGATGGATTAACCGTGACTTATATTTATTCCAGACTAAATATGTGATTATCCATTACCAAAAAATGTTTCGGTAATGGATAACTACCATTATAAATATTTACTTTCCTTTCAGGTCTAATGGTTAGATCTAGGCATAGACCGAATGAGGTTCTGAGGTGAGAAAAACAACGTTGCCCGCGACAGAATAAGAGCTCAATAGGCAATAGATTTGACAAATATTATGTTGCATAAGTAGCACCTGCGACTAGTCGCAGATGCTCTGGTTGTACCTCTGCCTACTTCATCAGAGATGTGGCCGTTGGACACTACTTAGTTAATAACCTTCACCCATGTTATTGGGATTGACTTGGTCATGGTTTGAGTTGAGAATCTTATCTTATTAAGTAAAATTTCCAAAAAATAATCAAAAACAACCACAGAAAAGAGGTGTGTTATAAATGTCTGTTATGTGTTTATGTGACATCATAACTTTTTAACGGATGCATCGATTTTGATGCTAATTTTTGATTAAAAGCTGACGTGGTCGGGATTGGTTTGGCTACCGACATTACATGTAGATTTTGTCGGGTTATTTTTTTTAATATTAATGAAACTCAAGCAGAAGAATATAGATATTACAACACTTTCTCATGTTTGGTAACTTACTAACGAAGCTTACTATTTCAATACTATAAGGAATAATTTTTGTTATGTCAAAAGGACTAGCCAAATTTTGAGAAACGGTTGGGTTATCTGCTATAACACTTTCCATCTACGAAAAAAACAAAATTTGAAAAAAAAAACAAATTGCATTTTTTTCGTCACAAAATAAATGATGCATGGATATACCGTAAACAAACGTAAAACTGGATTTTACCAACGGCTGTCGCATTCGCAGACTGGTGACGTCATGGCTCGTACTAGGTAGGACATAGCGTGACTATAAGTAAGTAAAGCACTTTTGCGGACTGTTTTAAAAAAGTTAAAAAAAGTTGACAATAATATTTAAAATGCATTACCATTTAAACCTGTACCCGCTTAAATCAAAATTTGGTTGGTCTTTTCAAAGTTACCCTGTATATATACTCGTATTACCTCTTTTTAGGCTCAGTCTTTTACATTTTTAATTACGAATAAAGTAGTTATGGCTCATAACGTAAATTTAATTTCTATATTTATCAAAAAAAGTCATATGTCAAAATGACAGCTCGAATATGA
This sequence comes from Calephelis nemesis, assembly GCA_002245505.1. NCBI lineage: Eukaryota > Metazoa > Arthropoda > Insecta > Lepidoptera > Riodinidae > Calephelis > Calephelis nemesis. The sequence goes on from NJDD01000021.1 coordinate 415,170, forward strand.
ACCCATGTTACGCAGCTGTCAATAACAGTGCGGGTTGGATGCATTGTTTTTGGCCATACGTTACCGTGTTGGGCGATTACGTTCAGTTTACTGCCCTCTATATTGTTTGGTGTTATCCTACACAACAATTCAAGTCACTTATTCAATCGGTTAAGAGAATTCAGATTTAATGTCTATTCAAACACCATCCAACTAGATAAGTATCAACGTTAGAACATGACGCTCAAACGCTTATAGTGTGAATGACTGAACAAACAAATTAACTCTTTATTGTGCACAATCAAACTTACAACAAAGTTAATACAACTAATTATTATCAACTGTATAAGATTATAGTTTACAGTACACAAAAGATGATCTTATCGTCAAAGGAAGCCAGCCCAAATATATAGGAACTAATATTAATATATGTCAAACTAGCGGCTCGCCCCGGCTTCGCACGGTTTCTCTTCAATCACCTTATCTATTAAAAAACCGCATCAAAATCCGTTGCGTAGTTTTAAAGATTTAAGCATACAAAGGTACATAGGGACAGAGGAAGCGATTTTGTTTTATACTATGTAGTTATAATAGTAAGTTAAATCATTAAGTGGACATTTTCTATACAAAATTGTAAGTTGCAAATAGATTTGCGGCTGTTAGTCACAAAGTATGTTGTAGAGTGCAAAGCAGTAGCTCGTTTGAATAAATACCACCGCTTATCTATTCCTGTCGGTATAAAATCTTCGCTTTCATTGGTTCTGAGAGAGTTGAGGGTTGCAGACGTGATTCAGGATCAATGTAGTGGTAACAGATGTAAAATAAGCCTTTATTTTTCTAATTCCGCGTAAGCAGTGTAACTGTTATGGCAAATAATTCTCCAAACTACACAGAGTGTGACAAGAATAACTGACGTTCCCACCACCCACCTCCGCAACCAGAACACGAATATAGGAAAAGCTCGGGAAACAATATAGATTGTCACGTTCTTCACATGTGACAACCCTGCCTAAAGTTCCCACATCCCACCACCGCGACCAGATCACAAATAGAGTCCAATAACGGAAAACAAAAACACTTGTAACGTCCTTCGCCAACTTTGTCGAAGCACTCACCACAGAGAACACCAAATCGCACTCGACGTACGTTTCGCCTCGACACCGAGGCATCCTCAGGAAATCGACTGTACCGTACAAACGACGACACAAGAGTAAGAGGGAACGTCAGTTAGGCTTGTCACACTCTGTGTCGTTTGGAGGATTATTTGCCACAAGAGTTACACTGCTTACGCGGAATTAGCAAAATAAAGGCTTATTTTACATCTGTTACAATGGATTTCCGCAAAATAACGCCTGATTCAATAAAACGTCACAATATAGTGGTTCTAGAAGATAAAGATGTAGCTCGTTTTTACTAATATATAAATAAGACGGAAATAAGTATTCAAAAAAACTATGTCAAACCTGATTTTCAAATTTTTGCAGTCAAACAACCAAACACAATTTAAAGAAACTGTTACATATTACTTGAATTTAATTTACCCCGTCCGGATCTTATGAGAGATCATCTCCTTTTCTGCCAGGCAGCTTCTAAGTGGCGAGCACTGGTTACAATATATCACCAACAGGACCACTGGAGGAGGAGGAGTGCTGTGTAGCAACTTGCCCAGGTTGGGATCCCTACTCCTGGCAATGAAATACGGCCTTAAAGGTAGTACTGTTAGTAGACTTGCACAATAGGCCTACCGTCCCGACCACAGGACAGCGACGCACCTATAAGTTCTGTGGTGTCTATAGGTCACGGTTATATCTTACCAGAGCCTTTTCCTTTTTCGCTGAACTTTCTCATAAAAAAAGTTTCTGGCATCGACCATTAATCAAGTTTAATTTTCATTAAGTTATCTGATTTAGCAATGCCCGGGATTGTTTATTGTTATTAATTTATTCAAAACTAGCCGACTCGGCGAACTTCGTATTGCTTGACATTATTAATAGTTATAATAAGTAAAACATTGTTTTCCTATTTTCCCTGCAATTTTTCCGGTTTTTTTAATAGGAACCTTTCCTAAAAATGACTAACACAACCAAACTAAACAAAAAATCGGTTCATCTGTTCAGGTGTCATGCGATGATCACGCGAAATGAGGATTCATTTTTAACAGAGTTCAAAAGATCTAGGAGGTTACTATATATTATGTAGACTGGTCATTAAACATAAAAGTCATGTCAGAGTCTTGAGTAAAGCGGCCACTTCCTAAATCAAGTTCATATAGTGAAATTTGTCGGCAAAGAGAAAATACACGGCACACTAATTTCTTCATGAGTATTTTACTTATGCACTTTAACTGAACACAATTGTACAAGATGCTACCAAAATTGACTAATTACCTACAACCAATTTAAACACGAAATACAATAATTATATACATTCCTACCGCCGCCATAATGTCAGCGCTTGCCATTGACCTGTTTCTTTTCGGAGGGTAAAAGCCGGTAAGCTTACTTTTTCTCGAGGCCTAACATCCCGACTTCCGGATGGTAACGCACCATTGCCACCTTTGGTGTCTCTAGGTGACGTGAATTTCTTCCCTCCAGGAAATCTGCCTTGATTGAAATTGTTCCAACTTGATTGTTCCAAAGAGGATAAATAAAATTTACTAATATAGGTACTCATCTATTTTATATATATTTTGAAGTTATACTTCTTTTGGCGCGTTAGGAAAAAATGATGAGGGTAAATTTTTACGATGCGCGCGCACACCGTCACGAAAAACCGACATGATGAAGTTAGCTATAGATAAAATTTTAGTTTTTCAAAAAAAGGTACCAACAAAGTAAAAGTAAGGACATCTACGTATGTTTGCGTGAGAACTGACAACTGTATTCACAATATTTCTTTATTTCTATGGTTACTGTCATTTTGTCTACACATGTAAAATAAGGCAAAAGATAAAAATTTTTAAAAAGATATTTATCTTATTACGCCGAAGAAGTATAACTTCTAACGCGTGTACATATGTACACACACAATTATTTTTTTTATTTATTACTCTTCACAAAAATTGTTTCTTAAATTGAGTACACTTTTGCTAATATTTTAAAATTATGGATTAAAAACAAAGTTTTGTGAAAGTCTGGCGCCTATGTTAAGTACAAGTACTTGAATTACAGTTCACCAAGCCCCCACCAAGCCAGTCGGTACAAATATTGACGATATATAATATCTCAATAATAAAAGTAAAACAAATTTAATTAAGGTTAGAAACTAGACTTTTGTATGTGCTATGCTTCAGGGTGTGC
>NJDD01000021.1:428538-470880 GCA_002245505.1 Calephelis nemesis
GATATCGTCGTTTTTCCGATTTCCCGCCATTTTTCGCAAAACGTGTGTGTGTGTGTGGACAATTGGGCGGCAAAATCGCTTATGCGTGGACTGTTGACTGGATAAATACATATGTTATATTAATATATATTAAAATATGTATGTATACAGGGTATATGTATACAAACTGAGACGTTTTTATAAATCACGTCCTTCCATTACACTGTAAGTTCTCCAGCTCGAGCACGAATTTTAATTATTTTCTTCAGGACTCTGTTTTCCGCTCTATCGTTATGCGCGGTCGACCAGTTTTCTTCATACAAGTAGTCGTTCTATGTTTTATATAGTGCTGAATGATAGGTTGGACTGTAGATCTGGGAAGTATCAAGTCTTTAGATATTTGGTATCTTGATCTCCCAGCATCGACCACACAAATTTTTCGCTTTCGAAGTTCTGTACACACGAGTTTGTACTATGCGTAAGCCCTCAGAACAGATTTTAAGTTGACTGATTTTTAGAAAGTTATTGACTTTCAAGATGTTTTGTTGATATGTAAACTAAAAAGCTGAGAGGTGTCAAGGGACACCCGGATGGAACGAAGTTCCTAACTCCATCAGCAATATCCGGAACTTGTGCAGAAACACTGTCAGGATTCATTATTATTATTTATTATGTATAACAAACCTGAATACACTCAACAAAAGTAACCGTCGCCATACCATACCATTCAATGCTAAATAGAAATGAAAATATCTGGCTTGTTTTCTATAAGAGAGAGAGAGAGAGAGAGAGAGAGAGAGAGAGAGAGAGAGCGACAGACAGAGAAACATGCGCACGCTGCACAGCTTGCAATAGCTTCTATGGCAAAAAGTTTCGTTACAACTTTTCGTGACAATTTTTCTGTCTAGCCCCCTTTCACAACGCGCGATAAGGAACTTCGTTCCCAATATTTGCAAGCAACTTAAAACATAGTCACTGACAAATGTACGCCCATCAAAAAACAATCAGTAAAGTGGCGCTAAACACCGCGAATACTAAGTCAGTATAAACAGAGGGCGGTGGAAATTCTCGTTATAAGTTTCCAAGGAAGTTAGCACTTCCGAACTTGCAAGCCAACAAAAACCACTACAGCGTACGTGACTTTCGTAAGCTTCTCTTGGATTGATTCGCTGCGATACACCCGATAAATATGCTGACTTGCCATGGAGGCAGTTGGATTGCAAATTTTATATGGACGCTCTAATATCTTCTCTCTAAGCCTACACTGATAAGAAGTTAAATCAGGTTGATATAAACCATTAATATCTTGAGAGAATGTGTTGGATAATGAGATGGAAGAGTGTAGATCCTCACAGCCAGACAAGGTGTGATGCCTTCGGACTGACGCCCAATTGTGGAGTATTTGAATTTGTGTACAAATGTAATCGAAATTATTCAATTATGATATAGTTTCTACTGGTGGTGAAGTGTTTTGCAGCAATTTATCCGGGTAGGGGTAAACCACCTTACCTCTTTCTAACACCATAACGACCGTCATGTTCCGGTCCGAAAAGTAAGTTGCCGTTAGAACTGTGCAATAGGCCTAACATCCGTCACAGGACTGTGATACCTATGGTGTCTATAAGCTATGGTTGTCTATTACTAGGAGGAGACCAGTGTTCTTGTTACCTACCCTATCACATAAAAGTATAATATCATATTTGTAGTGTGACTTTTGTTGATAGATAAAATACCTGTGTATATTTTATGGTCATAGCGAGGGATTATTTACACCACAAAACAATTTTTTCGTTTTTTTACGCCACCTTGCCTTATTGTTTTATTTGTCATTGTTGTATTTCAATTTAAGTAGCAATGTAGTTCCCCAAAAAATACTTAACCAAGAGGTTTTACAATTGCGAAATTAACAAAATTTAATATAAATAATGTTTTTATTCAGAAATAACTGAAGATGTTTAACTTGAACATATCAATTGAATGTAAAAACAAGTTTTGATATTTTTAATGTTTATCAAACAAATGTAAGTGTTTCTAGCCAAATAACACGTCAAAACTTAACCCTAAAATAATCATGTCATATTCAAGTCTGGAATCAAATCTGAGCCTATGATCAGTGACGTTCAGCATGAACACCCTTCAATCGTGTTTAAAGTGAGTTTGCGGTTGAGCATTCTACTGGTCATTCAAATACATTCAGTCATAAATAATACTCATAATAAATCAGAATATAATATTTGCAATTTCCATTGTAAAGCTTGGATGGAGAAGGAAATCCCAAATGTAGGTCAACATTTCTTGGTTCAGTGATTACTCAGTGTGACGTGTGTCAAGTCGCAGCGCTATCCCGAAATGATTCAATCTTTTCCGGAGTTTTCGGGTTTTATGTATCACACAACTGTGCACTAAGTGGGATTGAATGAAATGTGGAATTTTATATCTTTCTAGTGCTCTACTGAAGTATTGAAATATTTTATGTATTAAATATTATATATTGAATATTATATATGAATATTATTAATTGAATATTACGTTTAAATATTATATTTTAATATTAAATTTAAATATTATTTTTAATTTTATATTAAATGCTATTTCTTTAAAAAAGTTTTTAAATTCAAAGCTTTGGTATTCTCAAAGTTCTTTTCCTGTTTGTTTTGAGCAAGTTCGAATTGTTTGTTCTGAATATCGGGGTTCTTTTGTTTTAAAAATGGTAAAGGTATGTCTACAAACGTCGATGGGCATCCGGGAGATTTTACCTAATGAACCTACCTCAATGCATCAACATTGTTATTCCATTTTGTTCATATTTTTGTTAAAATTAATAATAACGAGGCATAAAATGAAACTGTATGCTTAAATAGCGTATTGCTAAAATTGACCACCTAAAAGTTTTTTTGTCTTTTATTAAAAAGCTACCAAATTTGAAAATCGTTACCGAATTTATTTTATGATGCATGTTATAAGTGTAGCGCACTTTTTACAGTCTGCCCACAAAGCGCGCGTAGCACTCGCTCGTAACCACTCGCGCATACACAATCACTCATAGAAGACGTCCACGCGTAGCCACTCGCGCGTAGCATTTTGGCAATTAACACACGGCACCGGTCACCGCGCGTTGGGCGAAGACGAAAAAGCGGATTTCGTAGCGGTGCCCCGCGCGGTAAGGCGGTTGACGGTCCTGTCCGTGCGGATGAGCTTAAGGCGGCTGTGACCGCTGAAATATTATTTTCTTACAAACTATTATCCTATTAATATTATAAATGCGAAAGTTTGTATGTATGGATGTATGGATGTATGGATGTATGGATGTATGGATGTTTGTTACTCTTTCACTCAAAAACTATAAAGCCGATTACGATGAAATTTGGTATGTAGGTAGCTGAAGACCCAGAATAACATATAGGCGACTTTTTACATATTGGGACTTACGCGGGTGAAACCGCGGGGCGCAGCTAGTATACTATATAGCTGACCTTTGTAGTTTGCAGCTACACTTAAAAAATATTAAGTTTAGTTCCTTCTAAATTTTGAAACGTAGAACAAAAATTGATCATAGACACTCTGAGAGAGTCTGCTGGACAGGCTACTTCTTTACTTAACAGCCTTTACAATTTATACTATATAGCTGACCTTTGTAGTTTGCAGCTACACTTAAAAAAATATTAAGTTTAGTTCCTTCTAAATTTTGAATCGTAGAACAAAAATTGATCATGGACACTCTGAGAGAGTCTGCTGGACAGGCTACTTCTTTACTTAACAGCCTTATCAATTCTTCAGAGTATCCTGGTCTAAATTATAATCTGATAAGTCGACGGAACTCAAGAGAAGTACTACTGTTGCTGCTGCTTGCTGACTGGTGCCTACTGCTCGGTGATGGGAGGACCCTAGACTGGCGGTAGCTGCCCGCCTTTGTTCTTCTCTGGCCGCCTTCCCAGCTGCCCACTTCTGCTGCTGTTTCTGGCTGCTGAGGGAAGGCACCAGAGGGTCCCGCTAGCCCAACTGCCGAAGCCTAGAGCAGCAGTCCTTCGTGTTCCGTTGACGAGCCTACTAGACCACCGTATCTCACGCACCTTCTTTTAAATCCGGCAGAAACTCTAGTACATAGATTTTTTGTAGACTTTTTATTGTTTTTAATACCGACAGGATTTATTTCTGTTAACATGGTGGTGGATGGTAGCTAAGCCATCCTCACTACTTTACGCCGCAATTGCATTTCCGCAGGTAGTCTTCGCGAAGTGGCGGTGCATAGCACACTTGGCGCTGAACAATCGCGCAGATCGTAGTGGCAGATATATTAAATTCTTGTAAGTACATATAATGTCTCATATCTGTTTATTAAAAATGAATGAAAACAATGTTTTATGTTTTCTTTCTACTCCATAAAAGCCAGATGGTTGCTACTCCGACCGACGTGCCGGTGAGCACTGCCATGTGTTAATTGCCTTAGAGTGTGTACTTTCGTCACAGCGCGATCGCTTTGCTTCGCTTGGGTGATGCATCTTTTTTCAATCATTATATTTTTTTAAAAGCTAGAGCAATCAAGACTTCATACGATCTAAATCGACCTTCACCGAGCTGATAAAAGAATAAAATGTATTTTATAATAATTAATGTAATACATTATGGAATATATTAAAAATGGGTTGCCAAAAAAAATCTTGGACATATGTATACATAATATGTATACATAATAATGTATACATTGTATATAACCGCGAGGTTTTTACAACTGCACCGGACTATTTAAAAGTAACTTATAAATTAATATACTAACAAAAATACTTTCAATGAAGTGAATGCGTGCAATTTCGCAGTTAAGAGATAGTGTGATACGTAAACAGTACAAAGAATATTAAAATCGAGATTAAAATATAGCTGTAAAGAGAAAATGTGTCGGATGACAACAAAAAACAAAAGATTTTTCGCCTTTACATGCCTTTTATGTTGTTGTATCATAAAATCTTTTTGATCTTTAGTGATATATGATTGCAATACTTTGATTTTTATCCGTCTACAAGCGTGGCCTGTATTTTCAGCTTCTATACATAGTATAAAGCAAAGTCACTTTCCGCGTCTGTCTGTATGTATGTATGCTTATATCTTTAAAACTACGCAACGGATTTTGATGCGGTTTTTTTCAATAGGTAGAGTGATTCAAGAGAAAGGTTTATATGTATAATAGCATGCTTCATATATTAGAGAACCACTAATAACTTCAAGATTTCTAATGCGAAGTCGTAAATAAACATATTTTTTTGCGCTTGCATTGCAAACGCTGGCTGAACTCTACGAGATAGATCAAAATAATGTACTAAGTATTGTTTACCTTAAAAATGTCTATAAAAAAGTTCGCGATGGTATATGTTTATCTCTTAGGGATAACTTATAATAACCAATTTTTATCCTTCACTTTTTACGAAAAATAATGGCTTATTTACGAAGCGATTTAAAGCAATACAGCATTAATCCTTATCTAATTAAGTAGTAATCCTTTACAGTATGTAAATTAAACGAATAGTTTCGGAGATATTACAGGTTTAAAATATAGGGACATCGCAGTTGCGGCGGTACCGCCTGGCCGCGGTGCGTGCGCGACGAAGCACGCGCCTTTTTTTTAGGACTGTAATTTACAGCGATTGCACGCATTTATCGAAGCTCCCTAGCTAGGAAAATAACAAACTTAATAAAAACGTCTTTTTCAGCGCGACATTTTTTATCTAAATTGTATTTACGTTCGTAATTTAATAATTCACACCAATATTATAAAGTTTGTATGCAAACTGTCTGTCTGTTACCTTTTCACGCCTAAACCACCCTACCGATTTTGCTGAAATTTGGTATGCAGATAGTTGGCATTCATGAGAAGGACATGGGCAAATTATTTTTTGGAAATTCAACCCCTAAATGGGTTAAAAGGGGTGGCAAAGTATTAGAAACATATTTTTATTGCACATTTTTGCATGAAACTTTGAATTAATGTTTTTTAGAACAAATGATGAAACACGTATTTCAGGATTTTTCGAAATTCACTCCCATTGGAGGTTAAAGGGGGTATCTAAGTTTGTATGGGAAATTTAATTCTATTGAAATATTTTGCGTGACACTGAAATAATAGGGTAAACGGGGGTGGCACAATTTGCGTAGGAAAAATATTTAACAGTATTTTTTACCATAAGTCCATAACAATGAACCACGTACATCAGTTTATCATTAACGAAAAACATACAAAGCAATTATGATATACATAGTTTTGGTTAAAAATCCCTACTTCCCTACTAATATTATAAATGCGAAAGTAACTCTGTCTGTCTGTGTGTTACGCTTTCACGCTTAAACCAGTAAACCTCTTTGCGTAAAGTAAAAAAACCTTTAAAAGTAAACAGTAAATGTTTATTTGTTTTTTTGTTGTTGCCCGGACCGGAAATAGAACCCAATATCTCAAGAAGTAATTCCGAAGACGGACGGTTAGACTTCAGAGACGATATGTATGTTTCTTAAATTTCGAAAAAAAAATCTGTTAGAGGTTTCCATAACTTGCTACACAGTTTAATTTAACAGGATTTGCCGAAGTGCAGATAAAACTGTAAACACAATAACGTATTCCTACTATTTATCTGAGGTGAAATTAGAAAAGAGAAAGTGTATGATCAGTTTTGACGGCAAATTGCTGAATTGATTTTAATATTTACAAAAAATAGATAAAATTTTGAAAAGCGATATAGGCTACATTTTATCTTAAAATTTTAACGAGCAGTGTAGGGAGCTAAATATCAAATTAGTAGACTACGCGGGCGAAGCCGCGGGTAACAGCTAGTTTATTAATAAAATGACTTCCTCGATTTGTTTTAATTTGATTATGTGATGCACATCTTCATGTCTATATTTGTGGATTTGGGTGCATTTATTAAGTTCCTGTCGACCAAAGATTTTTATTTACCAACAATTACAACGTTAACCGCCAAATATTCGTTAATTGTAAAATTTAAGTAAGTAAGTAGCTTAATGCTCATATCCCCGTAGATGTAGACAGAGACAAAACCAAAGCACCCACGCCTAGCCGAAGACACTAAGTTCCACAATATGATATTGTCGCCAAACCGGGCACACATTCAATTTGATTGCTATTATAAAATTACTAAATTTATTTGCGACTGTGTATTGTATCTAGCGGTCTACCGTAGGACTTAACTTCTTGAGGTCTTGGGTCAAGAGCATTTAGAGCAATTAAGAGGGATAGATCTCGTGACAAGCATAAATAAGATTGCGCGTAACCATTACAACGATCTAGTTAGATCTGCTAAACGCCATGCATGAGAGTATCAACAACTCTTCTGCACCTGAAATTTGGAAATTATTAAAAACTGTGGGAAGTAATTACAATTCATATTCAGAACCTGAGATTGGGTCTATCTCGCTTAATGACCTTAATGAGTTATTTTACCATTGTTCAACAGCTAGATGTTTATGTGAAATCTGAGACATTGTCTGAAATAAGCGATTGGAAATCGTGGAATTCACCCTCTCTCCTGACTAATGAGTAAGAGCCATTTTCATTTTCAACGGTAACGGTAGAAGAAGTTTTTAAAATTGTTTAGTCAATTAAATCCAAAGCTTTAAGAAGTAATGGCCTATGTAGGCAGATGATTATCCCTATCTTGAATTACCTTGTCGATGGCATTATCCATATAATTATTACCCTAATGCTTCTCTTTCTACTGGAGTGTTTCCTTCAATATGGCGTCACGCTTTTGTTATCCTCTTCCTAAAGTCTCTAATCCACAATTACCCTCCCATTTTAGGCCAATTTCCATTTTACCATATCTCTCTAAAATATTGGAAGCTGTGTGTCATCAAGTGTCGTCATACATTTATAATAATAATTTACTTAGCTCCTTCCAGTCTGGCTTCCGACAGGGTCACAGTACTTCTACCGCCTTGTTAAAGGTGACGAAGGACATAAGGGAGACAATGGATGGCAAGTTGGTCACTATTCTTGAGCTTCTAGATTTTTTTAATACTTTTAACATGGTGGATCATGACATATTATTAACACTACTCAAACATTTGAAGTTTTCTTCCTTGTCATTGGAATGGTTCTCTACTTACCTTCGTGGTCGGCGTTAGGCCATTCGTATCGGTCAAACATTATCTGATTGGCGTCAGCTAAGTTTTGTTGTCCCGCAGGGAGGTATCCTTCCTTTTTATTAATTTTGTTGCACCTTCTATAAATTGTCCCTTTCATCTTTATGCAGATGCCGAAACAATTAAATTATTTATAAAAAAAATAGTTCTCTGTTATTCCATTGAAAAGGGTAAATGATATTTTTTAAGAATAATTATTTAAACAATTGAAATATAAAAAAAACGATTATAAACAATAAAAAAATAATTAAGAATCATTTCTAATATGCTTTAAAGATAGTATTTTTTTTTAAATCCCAAAATAGTCCATTTGTAAACAATTTCTTAATAAATGAGGTAAATTTTTTTTCAATGTTACATAATACCTATATCAGGTGCGAAAACAGCAATAATAATATATTACCAAAAAAAAATTTTTGTTATTTTTTTTTAGTAATTTCATTTTCTAGTTAGTTTAAAAAAAATATAAGTAACAAAATAATTAACTTTAATATTTTTTTGGATAACTTTATAAAGTACCTACCTAAACAAAAAGAGCTCGACGATGCGAAAAATTTATAGACCAATTATTTAAACTTTTATACCTTAATTTATAAAAACAGAGATTGGAAAAAATTTGTTAATTAACAATGGTGTAACTTTTTTAAAAATCGACAAAAAAACTTTTTTTCATCAAGGTTTTTTTCGTTCAAGTGTCTAGATTACACTATAATTTATTCAAATTTTTAAATTGTTATTTAATATTTAAAAAAAATATATTTTAGGTGATATACCGGCTTTTACAGCGGCGCGCCTATGCCGTAACGCCCTCGAGTAGCCCAATTTTCAGCGTTAAAAAAAATATAAATAATATAGATACAGTTCCGGGAGGTAGGACTTATATATTAAAAATTTTCTCTTCTTTCAGGATCTTTTTTCAAAATTCCTAATATATAATTATTTTAAAAGTAATTAACGAAAAACTAAATAACTTTCTTTTTTTTCTTATTTTGTTAATAACAATCGCATTTTTTTATGTGTTAATACCCTTAAACACAGTTTTCTAGACATCATTCCGAATCGAATGAGCTATGGCACATATTTTTAGGAGCTTTATTTCTATTTAACACGTTTTTGAACTTGTTGACTAGACTATTACATCGTTCGAACTTTGTATCTAATTCTTTTCTCTTAAATTCGTCCAGATTATGGAATTAGCTTTCTGTGTCGATTAGGCAGGTGAGTAATAATAAGATTCTATTCAAAAACAAAACGTATGAAAATCTATTTGAAAATTGCACTATTGCATGCTTGTTTGATCGGACCTTACTATGTATATATATTTATTTATTTTGATATTTATTTATGTATCGTTAGAAATTTTGTCTTGTTTGCTGTCTACCTTACGAGTAAAAGTTGAGTCGTATTTATATTATGTGTATTGTATCTATAATTATCAAATCATAAATTATATAGCATGCTATGTTATATATATGTATATTATTTGTATATTACTCAATAATTTTATTTGTTTGAATATTTAAAATAAAATTTATTTGTTTTATTCTCTGTTTTAGTTTATTTGGTTCCTACAAATTTGATCTCTGTTAGCCTAAATGTTGAGCAGACACAAACACAGCTCAAATCACACAAAATCTTGTCACACTTTCATCTTACTGACTCACCTGAACCAGAATACTTGGCATAACCAAATACGGGCAGTATTTGGTTCTGATAACCGACTTCAAGTCGAGCTTAAGAAAACACCTTAAATAATAATAATAATAATAATAATGCGAATGTGGATGGATGTAGGTACCCGGGGTGACCAAGGCTGTGCAAGGTGATATTATCCGAGGGTGGTGTCAAGAGTCTCATGAAAAGGGTAATTAACATGAAGGAAGCAAGACAGGTTTGTCAGGATCGTGAGGTCTGGCACTCGATACTCTCTGCCTAACCCGTAAGAGACTTGGCGTCAAGATATGTATGTATGTAATAAAAATAATATTGCCCGGGATTAGATATTATGTGCACGGTTGTCGATAGGTTTGCCACCTATCACATTGTGAGACTTAGTGTCTTCGGCTAGTAGTGGGTGCCTTGGTTGTGCGTCTGCCTACTCCTTCAGGGATATGGGCGTGAAGATACTAGAAGAAAGTACTCATATCTGTATAAGCATGTTGAGAGTTGTGAATCTCATGAGATTATTCTAAAATTCTATTAAAGTTTTGTAACCGTTACGACCAGATGAAATGGGATCTTCTTTCCACTCTAGTGAACCGTTACTCTCGCGAAATGGGAAACCATTTCCGTAGGACGATCTTAATATTTCGCTGCTCGGCATAATATTGAAAAACTTCAAACAATGTAGACTCACTTCTAATAATTGAATTAGTTAATGACTTTTTATACCATGGAAGGACAACAAAGAGACGAATATTATCCTGTTAACTATACCCAGTGTTATTTCGGACTCCTAAGGTAACTGTGGCTATTAACGACCTATCGAAAATCTTCCTACGTATTGAAACGCTACCCCTTACTAAGAAGATCCAGTGGAAAAAACATAGACGTTTTTCTTTTATTTCTTATAGAACAATATAGCCCAGTATTTTTTTGTACCAAGCAGATTGACAATGATGCCGCTTCCTAGAGACACCAAAGGTGGTAATGGTCCGTTGGCAACCTGTGGCCAGGATTTAGCTCTCGAGCGAAATTAAGTTTATCGGCTACCTTATCCTCCAAACCTGAACACGTCAACGGTAAGTACTGACGCTATGGCGGCAGGAATAGATAAGGCGATGGTACTAATCCTGGTGAGTCACTTTGAAACTCTACCACCTATTCACGATGTTAGTGACGGTAACCTACGCTCACCTTTTACGAGCTGCCTAGCAGGTAAGCAGATGTTCTATTCTGCAAGAAAACCCGGATCAATACGGTTGTTTACATGCCATGATATACTATTGTAAATTTAAAACTACCAGCATCGACCAATATGCTGCCTTGACGTACCCTTTAAGACTAGACGATAAAAACTTTTTAATTCCTACAATTAAGCTGTTCATTGTTCAACCATCTTGTTGATTCGTCTTCTTTAACAATTATGAAATGCAGTTGGTTTAATATTCAAAAGCGGTAGTAAAGGCGACAGTTAAATATTTTTTAGGATTCCGTAGCCAAACGGCAAAAAACCGAGTCACAGCCACCTTTTTTGGAAACTATTTTACAGTACTGTAATGTTATTACTGTACTGTTTAAACTTGGTGGGTTAATGTATTAAGTGAACCGTATTAAAACTTTCACATAAAAAAGAAGAAAAAACAGTAAGTTTTAGGATTGCTTATACTGATTTTTTTTTTCATCAAACCCATACATGTAGGGTATCTATATAGAATGGTATTCAAATGATAATAAGTTGTCCGCTATCACTTTTTTGAAACTGAATATTTTAAGCGAGAGACACTTCCAAAGTGGTCAAATGTATGTCTGTCGCCCTGTAAATTTTTAATCCAATAAAAAAAATGTTACGTCATTATTCATATTTACATCACATTTAAGTGTGCAAATGCAGAAGTAAATTAAATTATTTCATAAATATAAATCGTTATGCATAAGGTATACCAAAACGTACAACATTATTTTCTAATCACAAATATGTAATAGATGCCTTAGTAAGTAGTAATTAAATGAAGGATTCATCGGTAGCTTTGCTGTGCGCGCGGGGCTTCCGAGTAATACGTGATGCAGATGTTAATTAAAATATACACTTATTAAAACATCGATTAAAATTACAACGAAATTCGAGAACTTTTTTTTGATGTTACTTCTACGGAACCCTTTATGGGCGAGTCCAACTCCCGCTGTACGCTTTTTTTTAGTCTGTAATGTATACGTTGTCCTTTTTCCGTTACAGGATGGACAGTCGTATTCATATACCATCAGATAACCTATTAGCCCAACACTTTAACTTATAAAAAAAATATCAATACCGTCACTGTTAAAATCACTGTTGGTCCGGGCTCCTTTGCAGAATAGACCATAGGCCTTCCTTGCTGGGCAGCTCGTAAAAGACGATCATAGGCTTACCGTCACTAACACCGTGACATCTGACCTTACCTATTGCTGCCACCATAACGTCATGACGTGTTCCGGTTCGGAAGGTGAGGTAGCCGGTAAACTTACTTTTCTCGATGCCTAACACCCCGGCCTCAGGTTGGCAACGCACCATTACCACCTTTGGTGTCTCTAGGCGGCGTGAATTTCTTACCATCAGGAAATCCGTCTACTCGTTTGCCTTCCTATATCATAAAAAAATAATTAAATATAGAGCGCAATTATTACGGATTGACTGAGATCAACGATGAATCAGAAACCACAAAATCCATTTGCCCTGTTCAAATTTCCCAATCACTGGGCATCGTTCGCAGCTTGATAACTGATGTTTAGAGAGATTGTACCTACTACAAGAGAACCATTTGATAAACTCGCCTATCACAATACTATGAGTTCTTTATATATTAATTTACTATCGCCTCTGTGGTCAGCAAACCGGCTTTAAACTTGGCTTCTTGAGGTGCTGGGTTTGATTCCCGGGTCGAACAACTTAAGAACAAGGAAATTTTTATTTTCAATTTTCTTATAAAAATAAAGTCGCCCA
Organism: Calephelis nemesis; assembly: GCA_002245505.1. Lineage (NCBI taxonomy): Eukaryota > Metazoa > Arthropoda > Insecta > Lepidoptera > Riodinidae > Calephelis > Calephelis nemesis. The sequence continues at coordinate 441,299 of NJDD01000021.1, forward strand.
GGAAAAAAGAAAATTATTTGTGTGCGTGTTGGTCCGGGCTCCTTTGTGGAAAAGACCATTTGCCTCCCTGCCAGGCAGCTCGTAAAAGGCGAGCATAGGCTCACCGTCACTAACACCGTGTCATCTTACTAGGTGAATATCCTTCTTTTTACTATCTCGGAATCACAAAATGCCACTCTATCAGCGATATATCGTGATTACATCACCACATTTTAAAATTTTGAATATATAAAAACGAGTTTTTTTTTCCAAATGGCACAAGGGTGCAATTTTAACAATCTGTAAATTATGTGTAAGTCCGAATAAATGTCAGTCTATTTCGATTGTTACAAGTGCCTTCATATAAAAACAAAAACCTTAGCGTTGGAACACAATATTAAGGGTCCATGTATGCTAAAATACGTCAGCAGTAGGTATAATGTTTTTTTCATACAAAGCGATCATGAATCTTGGTGACAAAAATACACAAGATTAACGTGAATATGCTTTATAAGACTAGTGTGACTTTGCTCGATAGAAAAAAATAAACAAAAAGTTAACCCTTTTTTTAACAGTTAGGCTGTCTACTTCAGTTATGAAAATATCGACACCAGATTTAATGTAAACATAGATACCTAAAAGATAAGTGTTTTTATATAGTTAGTTTAGTTAGTTAGTTTTATATATTTTTTTTCAAATTACTTTTATAGTGTCAAAAATAGTGATTTGTCGCTAAAGACATTTTACCTACTTTATAGCGCAATATTTCTTAGTAATCATGGAACGGGGGAGTGCGGCGATTGGTTCTTCTGGCTGACTAAGTATGGGGCCTTAAAGAATCTTCGAATTATTTTCAACGTTGGAATTAGTTCATTTTTTGAACTCAGTGAAATAACTAAACGAGATCATTTTCAATCACCAATGCGTCGTCAAATTATACTTACCAGTTAATGAGAAATCCTTGATAAAAAACAAAAGGCGTCTTCATACGGTTTTTAAAAATGATGATAAACGTATAATAAAAGAAAACAGATGGTGTTTATACTAAAAAAAAAGTATCTTCACGCCCATATCCCGGAAGGGGTAGGCAGAAGCACAACCAGGGCACCCATGACTAGGTGAAGACAGTAAGTCCCACAATGTGATAGGTGGCAAGCCTATCTCCAACCGGGCACATTTCCAATCCCGAGCTTTTTAAGAAAATTGGAAAAACCCAATTTTCCTTTTTTTGCCCGACCCGGGATTCGAACCCGGGACCTCATGCAGTCAAGTACAACAACTGAACCGCTAACCGCTAGACTACAAAGGCGATTATTTACTATTAACTGGAGTATACTTGATGTAGTATACTTGATGGAGTATGAGGAGATGGAGTACTTAATGCTGTTAATGGCCACGTCCTATTACATGGCCATTAAGGGCATTAAGCCCACCTATAACATTTGCAGCATGTTTTTTAGGCGTTAAAAATAATACGATTAACGAAGACGTTAAACTTGTTAAAATGCATACAATACATAATATATCTAATTAAAGCACTTTAAAAAAATACATTTTTTCGCAGAGAAAATTATAATTAAAATTTTATAAAAAGTGTTGCAACTCATTATCACCCTTACAGGTAGATAATATCGTGATGAAATACTATAATTAATTTTTCTTCCATACTTTTTTAAGACAGGCTAAAATACCAAGGCACTTAACAACAAGATGTGTTAGATTTAAATAACTCTCCGCTTTTCAATTTACATTTTTGAATGTTCAAGATAGCACGATTTATTTTAATGATGAATATTTAGATAGATGTTCACAATTAATTTTATTTTCATATTTTTATCTAATTTATGTCTCATATTAATTTCTATTTTTAAATAATTTAATTTAATTGTTATTCGTATATTTTTGACAATTTGACTATGGTATTCTCATGTATATATTCTAACATTTTATATTGTTTGACATAATATATTTTTCAATTTATTTTTTCTAAATTGATTTTTTCTATAAGTTATCATGTAATTTTATTTTACTTTGTTTTTTAATACAATGACATTTTTCAATTTAACTGTGATCCCTATTTTTGGGGAAAAAGATTTGCTGGGGTATAACTTTGTTGTGGTTTACTGCTAATATTTTTATATGTGGGTACCGTCAGTAACACCCAACCAAATAAGTATTGAATGTTAAATTAGACCAGTATTTTTTATCTTTAAAAAGTGAGACCGGTTGGCTAGAAAGTACCAGAAAGTGCTAAATAAAGTACACAAATAATAAATATATATATAAGTATAAAGTAGTACAAGTGTAAACTACAAAAAAACGTGTGTTTACAAGATGTGTTTTAAGCCCTTCAAACTAAACTAAAGTGAGCTATGAATAAAAGTGTTAAACACAACTCATATTTAACCAGCGCCGACCTTAGTACAAAGGGGTAAGACGCGTGTGGGGATAGTTATTTTCAGCCCAATCGGAAAAGGTCAAGGCATGTATGTATGTATTTACTTGCTATTGATACTATGCTTGATGGATACGATCACAGTGTAATACCGGATAATTAAGTCAAAAATTAAGGTAAATTATTTTACAGATATTTTTAACTAAAGTTGAATACAGAGTAATTTCGTTAAACAAGTCTCTCGACTTAAAAAATCTATGTATTATGAGAGATATTGACATTACCTCTCATAATATCATATGTATATATCATTATTTAACTAGCTGTTTAGTAGTATTTTAAAACGCCTGTGTGGTCTAGCGGTCCGGCGTCGGACTTTGATTTCTTGATGTCCAGGATTCGATCCCCGGGTCTACCCATAAAAAAATGTGTATTTTCAATTTTCTAAAATCAAATCTGGGATTGGATATGTGCCCGTTTGGCGATATGCCATATTATATTAACATAACAATGATGTTAAAAAAATGTACAGTAGGCTCTTTACTTACTTTGAGAAATAAAAAACCTCTTCTTACCATCAGATGAGTATTATATATTTCTCTGTCCTATTCCGTAGAATCATCAAAAAAATTAACCATTATATCAGTTTACAGATACTTGGAACAACAAAAAGACCATGAAGATGTCGTAACCAATAAAAATAGGAAGAATTGCAACATTTGTTCACCCAAGCTCAAAAGAAAGATCCCACCAACCCAGACCTCAAAAGAAAGGTGTAAAAAAATACGTATGTCTTATATGTGCCCAAAAAGTGTGCCAAAATTGTGCCTTAGTCAATAAGAAGTTTACAATTTGTTTTTTGTTGAATATAATCAGTGAAGTTACTTTCGTCAGTATGTTTTATAACATAACTAACTTTTTCGTGAGACTGAAAATTATGTTTTTAAAAAAGTGATATTTTTATGATTTTGGATTTAACAGTATTTTTAAAATAATTTTATTTGTTTTTATGATTTCACCACTATGTTAGATAAGTAAGATTTTAAACGATATATAATTAAAAAAAAAATTAACATCGACTCTATTAAAAACATCACTTCAAGTGTCACCGTGATCTAACCTCGGCAAAAACGTACCAAATATTATGATTAGTAACTAAAGGTTAAAAAAATGTATCTAAAGGAAAAACGTGCTACAATAATATTAGTGTGGAGCTGCTTTTATACACTTTGCACTTGAAATAGATTAAAATAGATGTTTTTTGCAAACCGAGAGTGATTTCTTACTTCAGATATCTCTCTTCGAAATTTTAACTTCATTTTATCTGAAGGAAAATGGTTTTATTGATTTTAAAACAAGTTGGTTGGTTATCCAAGTGATTATTTTATAAAACAGATAGTGGATAAGCAGGCAGCTCTCTTTATAAAAAGATGACTCTCGCCTATAGACACATTATTAATGGGTCAACATCTTGTGACTTATGTATATCATGGAACGTGACAATGGTAAACACTGATTTATTATACTTACAAAATATAACCCAAATACTTAGTTACATGCGCACTTACATGTTACTCCAGCCGAACAGGTGAACTTCGATCACTTCGCGGTCTTTATTAAATAAACAAACTTAATTAATTTATTTTTTTGTATAAATGTTGCGCCAAACTGAACAAGGGTTGTAGTCGAGGAGAGGAGAGGAGTTGCATGCAAGACTCACTTTACATATTATTGTGGGTCTACACGTTGTTGCATGGAAGCGATAGTTGGGTACATCAGAAACATATGAAAGTAGAATAAATGTAGTGGAAATGAGCGCGCTACGGAAAATCTGTGGTATAACACATGCCGTGGTGACAAAACGGATATACAATGCAAGTGTTCAATGACGTAGGAGTCCTTGGAGACTTTGGTTGATATTCCACGACCAAATCGCTTGGATTTCATCCAATGTCGGTGTCAAAAATGTCCGAAATAGGAGAGCTTGTATTAAAATATTAATAAATGTGGAGGAAGCTAAGAAGGTCTCAGAAATCGTGATATTAAGCACTTGATACTCTCTATCTACCTGGTAAGGGACTTGGAGTGAATATATATATCTATCGTAAATGGGCAGTTTAAGAGAGCGAAACATATACAAAACTGTGTATATTAACACATTTTATGCAAATATGTGAAACTGTGTATATTTTGGCATTTCATAATTGCAAATATGTAAAACTGTGTATATTTTTAACAGACTTCAAAAAAGGAGGAGGTTCTCAATTCGTCGCGTTATTTTTTTATGTTTGTTCAGCGATTTCTAAACGGCTGGACTATTTTGCAAAATTATTTTTTTATTTGAAAGAGTAAGCTCCACAGGTGGTCCCATAGGAAGGAACTCAGGATCTGATGATAGGATCCAGGAGAAATCGAGGGCATTTCTAAAAAAAAATGTATGGAAGCACGGGAATTTCTGTTGATTTTTTATCAATTGAGAGGGATTTTACCTATAAAAATCGTAATTTTATGATGATGAGCTGCTGATGGAGAGCATCCCTACTGAAGGACATTTTCAGTGATTACTCTAAAACGGCTGGTCAGATTTGGACAGTCCTTTTTTTGTTTAGAAGGGTGTAGTACCTCACAGGTAGTCTCAAGGTAAAGAAGTCAGGATCTGATGATGGCATCCTGGTGAAATCGAGGGCATTCCTGAAAAAATATATGGAAGCACAGAGTTTTTCTTGACTTTTTATCAATTGACAGGGATTTTACGTATAAAAATCGTAATTTTATGATGATGAGCTGATGATGGAGAGCATCCCTACTGAAGGGCATTTTCAGCGATTACTCCAAAACGGCTGGTCTGATTTGAACAGTCCTTTTTTTGTTTGGAAGGATGTATCTCACAGGTAGTCTCATGGTAAGGAAGTCAGGATCTGATGATGCGGATGGACCAATATATTGATAAATGTTTTTGTTTTGTAGCTTAATGTCAGGAGAAGGTTCTGATGAAAAAAACGGGAAATTTGTAAGGCAAATAGAAAAAACGCTTTAATGCCTACAAACTGTGAGTATCTAGTTAATGCGATACGTAGTTCGCCGGGTCTGCTAGTTTTAACAATTGAAGGCGGACAAGTAATTTGAATGTCCTGTTATACCTGGTCAACTGTAACCTTTAATTTGCGATTAGTACCACTGGCCCATTAGTATTCCTGCCGCCATCCCGTCAGCGCTTGCCCTTGACATATTCCTTTTAAACTTACTTTTGCTCGAGGCCTAACATCCCGGCCTAAGTTTGACAACGCACCATTACCACTTTGGTGTCTCTAGGCGGCGTGAATTCCTTACCATCAGAAAATAATAAAATAAACTCCAAAATTTAAAAATGTTAAACAAAATTGTACCAAATTTGAAACTAAACTGCGAAACCCTAAAAACTGTAGGTTCTCTTTAAAGATATTTGTCAGAGTGGAACAAAAGCACATCATACATTTATTCCAAGTTATCTGTCCGCCCGGATCCTTTTCCCCATTTAAAATGAATTATCACCCAATGAGAAAAGAATTGAGTCACTTACCTCCCGAGAATCTTTGACTCTGCAATTTCCACTGAGGAAACATACGTTTACATATTACACAATATCTTTATATCATTAAATACATATTTTGCCCAAAGCACATTTTCTTATTATTACTACAGTGTAAAAAAAATAAGAAAATAGCCACCCAAAATAGTAACGATGCGCTTCTAACTTTAAAACAGTGAGGGTGAAACTCTTTCGTGTGTACGACGCGGTCGTCTTCAAATTGATATAATATGACGATGGCGAGCACTGACCTAATAACAGGAAAAGGTATGGTAAAGGTACCAGGTTTTAGACTGTTGCTAGACCACCACCTATATTAGCTGAAAAATATAAAAATAACTACCCAAAAAAAACTAAAACTTAAAAGTAAAAAATGTTAAGATTAAATATTAAGTAGATTTAATATTAATTATATACTAACTACTATTTATATACGCTATTTACTAATAGGTTTGAAGTCGGTGCCATGCCTTTAAATAATAATTATATAATAAGTAAATATTAAATATGCTTGGAACTAACATTAAAACGTATTAGTAAATAGCACATATAAATAATAGGTAGTGTATATTTAATATTAAATCTTTAATATTTGTTGCTTTTTAATTTTGAAATCGGTTTTATTAACGTAGTTATTTTTAATTAATACTTTAAAGTTTATTGTTGATAAGATTTAATTCAATAATCTTATAAGTAAATATTTTTGTAGCATGTGATATGTCTGTAATCTTGCCCAAGTAGATCAAATTCACATCGACTTAAAGGTTTAAAGTACACTTTGCTCTGTTAAATGTTTGCTGCAGTATTGCACCGTATGTACACATTCAAGTTCTTTGTTGGACGGCCAGCTGACTTGACACTCCAGTGGTTGGTGTCACGTGATCTTTCAATGGACTAACTTTATGGAGGTCATGCGGCCCTTCGGACCCTCCAATTCCACCTACACCTGTTGTTATCAAGATCTTTTTAACTAGTTTAGTTTAATAAGCTTTGAGATTACGTGATGTCATTTCTAAATGTGTTTCAGTTTTAGTGTTTTTTTTTTTTATATAACATTGGAAGGCAAACAGGCAGACGGATTTACTGATGGTAAGAAATTCACGCCGCCTAGAGACACCAAAGTTGATAATGGTGCGTTGCCAACCAGAGGCCGGGATGTTAGGCCTTAAGCAAAATGTAAGTTAACCGACTACCTTACCCTCCGAACCGGAACACGTCATGACGTTATGGCGGCAGGAATAGGTAAAGCGGTGGTACCAATCCGGGTGAGTCGCTGCAAAACTCCACCACCCAGTCAGATGTCAAGGTGTTAGTGACGGAAAGCCTATGCTCGCCTTTTACGAGCTGCCTGGCACAGGAAGGCAGATGGTCTATTCTATTAAGGAGCCCGGACCAACACGGGGTTTTTAATCGCAATTAAAAAAAGAGGAGGTTATGCGTTCGAATTCTATATTTTTAGTCTATGATAATCAACTTGTAGTAAATTCTCAAAGGTTTTTGAAATTTCTTTTTTTTTATTTGAAAAATCGTTTGTTCGAGGTATTTGTCGCATCTTCACTTTTCGAGCCGTCAGAAAAGCGATGTCATGTTCCGTTCTAGAGGGCAGGGTAGCCTACTGGGTAATATACACGTTAAGCTCAATAAATCGGTTACTGCTTTATTTTTTCCTAAAAAATTAAAACAATTTTAAATACCAAAATTATTTAAAAACTTATTAAAAGACAGAGACTAAAGTACTCCATAGTTTAAACTGACATTATACTCTGTATTACAGTCAGTATGTCAGATTATATAGCTCCGTAATCCATGCTTTTATTAAAATGCGGAAATCGTCTGTCTGTTGTTCTTTTAGACCTTATCCGCTGAAAAGTTTTTGATGAATTTTGATATGCATATAGCAAAAAATTTGAGTTGAAACCTAGGCCATTTAAAAAAACACTAATGACGTTAGTCGCAGGCAAACAGGTAGTTATTATTTCTGTATAAATAGTAGTAATATCACCTTAATCCTTGTAGTCCTTAAGGCTATTTGTTTTCATTTTATAGATATCTAAATTGCAGTTTTTTTTTTCAATAAATACTTCATAAAGTAATTTATTTCATAAATATGTCGCTTTTTTAATACCTATATCATACATACACACAGACAAATAAAAAATAAAATGAATATTCATTTGCTGTCATTTTTAAATTGATTTCGACGATTTTTAAACAAATTTACAAAGTTAAAAAAGGTTTTTTAAAGCTTTAAGAAATTGTGATAGATACCTATCACTTGATAGCTGTAACTTTCTAATATTTTAATTATCAAATACTACGATAAACCAATACTACTCGTATATACGCCGATACTCGTAATACCCAGATATCAAGATATTCTGATATTCATATAATCAGCTGATTCTAATTGATATCTTGACAGGTTTGTAAACTAACACCAAATGTCTAAATTTGTTAGCCTTGAAAATAGCGTATAACGGGACTGCATAACGCTAGCCACAAGCCACGCGGCCCGGGTTCGATTCCTATTAGGTTTGTTTGTTTATTAAATGTTGTTTGTTTTGTTGTTATAATGTTTATGTATTAGTATTGTCGGCTATAATTTGCGTATTTAGAAGTTAGGTTTGTGTAATTTAAGCGATATTTATTTATCAAAGTCTTTTTTCGCCACACTAAATGCCCTTTTTTTCATTGTTCAGAAGCGTTTTCATTATAGGTGTAAGCCTTTTTCTGGTATCCACCTCTCTATCAATTTTGAGCCTGATCGGTTTAACTATTATAGACGATATCATCATACATAATTATTTTATTTTGTTTTTATTGATTTTGGTGTGTTCTGTTATCCGGGACGAAGACAAATCCAAGTAATCAAAATAATGAAAATTGGTCCAGCAGATCTCGAGTTATAAGTGTTGTAATAAACCCAGTATCTTCACGCCCATATCCCCGAAGAGGTAGGCAGAGGCACAACCAGGGCACCCACGATTAACCGAATATACTAAGTCCCACAATGTGATAGATGGCAAGCCTATCGCCAACCGGGCACATTTTCAATCCCGAGCAACATTTTTTTTTTTGGGAAAATTGGGAAAATCCCAATTTTCTTTTTGTTGCCCGACCCGGGATTCGAACCCGGGACCTCTTGCAGTCAAGTCCAACAACTGAACCGCTAGACCACAGAGGCGACCTTCTTTTATATATAGATTTAAAGATACGACATCATTAAGTCGATCCTTCCTTCATCACATTTACATCCATACTTTAACGCGTAATTTATACGAAGCTAAGGGTTCAATTTATTACGGTCGGAATGACCGGCCAGTTTACATATTTAATTGTTGCAGAAACGTGAATCGGCCCTTTGATGATATTTGAGTTTCCTCAGAGCTTCGTTATCATATTATCAAAGTGGTTTGAAAGGAAATTATGTTATTTAACCGTCTCGTTGGTCGAGGGTTAGCGTCTAACGTCACCGGCTCACCGTGAGGCTCTGGTTCGATTTCCAACGGTGACAGACATTAATTATTTATAACTAATTATTATTGTAAGTCACATACACTACAAAGCCGGATTTCCTGATGGTAAGAAAATCACGCTACCTAGAGACACAAAAGGTGGTAATGGTGCGTTGCCAACCTGAGACCTAGATGTTAGGCCCAGAGCAAAAATAAGTTTTCCTGCTATCTTAACTTCCAAACTGGAACACGTAACGATAGGTAAGGCGGTGGTACTAATCCGGATGAGTCGCTGCGAAACTCTACCACCTAGTCAGATGTCGCGGTGTTAGTGACGGTAAGCCTATACTTTACGAACTGCCTGATAGGTAGGCAGATGGTCTATTCTGTGAAAATGTCAAGCGCTACGAAGTTTGCCGTGTCGGCTATTCTTTATTAAAAACAACCCATTAAAGACAACAAGTACAGACAACAAAGTAGATTTGGCTACGAATAACTGATCTACTTATGACGGGAGGCAGAAGTACAACTGGATAACAATTAGGACACCCACGATTAGTCATGACCCGCTATGTGAAAGAAAACCTGTAGACAAGCGAGCACTTGTCCAATGCCAGTCAACATTGTTTTATTAGAAAAGTTAAAATGCATTTTCAATTGAACGACTTTGGAATCGAATACGAGACCCCATGCAGTCAACGCCGCCACGGGCGTAGACCAAGGTGATAGAACTTTAATTAGGCCCTGTATTTCTTGACCTGTTTCACGACCTGCCCCAAGATAAGGCCCATGTGAATGGCAGCTCACATCCTGTGAACTGTCTGAAGGGGAAGTAATCACGGAAGTGCTTTTCAAGAACTATGCTATTGTCTGCTACTACTGTTTACTTGGAGTAAGAACTACTTTTAAATATTACTTATACTTATAAATGTAACTTATTTTTTTACTATGGGTTGTGCAAGATTATATAGGGTATTGAGTATTTCTTTAACAACTATTGTTTAAAATTTTGAAATAAATAAAAAATAATTTTTTTGTGCATTTTTTTTTTTGGTTTTCAGTTTTCTTCTGGGTTTGGTGTATATAATATATGTATGTGTACTGTATACTGTATAGTCAATATACAAATATCCTTACTCAATGCAATAATTGTAACCAGTGGTCGCCCATTGATCGAAATTCGACCATATTAAATTTTAATATCTTGTTGATAAGAACGCCATTTTCATTTCTCAAGACCAACTACTTTGTTTCCAAACTTAATAGTGCGCCATCTGTGGTCTTTTATCGTTATCATCAGTATATTTAATTGCGTGTTTCAAATGCATGGTAGTGTGGGTGACGTTCTATTTATTGATTTAATGTAATTTATAAGCATTATTAATGAAAAATATTGGCGTTCTGCATCCTACACATAAACTATAAGGTGTCAAATTATATGCTCCTGCGTCCGCGCAATTTGTGTAAAAAGGGGTCCAAAGTTTTCGCTTTACGTATTAATATATGTAACATTATTTCAATTAATGTAATTATTCTGCACTGTAAATCTAACATTTAATTCGTCAGCTCTTTTTTGGGTGAGCTGGAAGAAATCTCTTTACCTGAGATAGGCTTACCTTTTTAACAAATCTTTTAGATTAAAAGTTTATGTTTTTATTGTTTCCAATAAATGCCTAAATATAACAGAAAGGAAGAAAATGTTTTATAGGTCATGAATTGTTTTAAGCTGTTTAATTTAGATATTTAATGTTTTAATTAGATTGCCGCTGTGGTCGAGCGGTCCTGGTGTTGGACTTGACTGCATGAGGTCTCGGGTTCGGATCCCGGGTCGGCCAACAAAAAGAAAATTGTATTTTACCAATTTTTTAATCAAAAAAAAATGTTGGTCGGGATTTGAAACCCTTTGCAGAATAGACCATCTGCTTTCCTGCCAGGCAGATCGTAAAAAGCGAGCATAGGCTTACCGTCGCTAATACCGTGACATCTGACTAGGAGGTAGAGTTTCGCAGCGACTCGCTGGACTAGTTTACATATTAAACTTATAAACCAACGTCTCGTCACTAAAGGTAATGCGTTTCATTTTTTTATGACAAGCTGACGGATTTCCTGATGGTAAGAAATTCACGCCGCCTAGAGACACCAAGGTGGTAATGGTGCGTTGCCAACTTGAGGCCGGGATGTTAGGCCTCGAGCAAAAATAAGTTTACCATCTACCTTACACGTCCCCGTCCCTAAACCCGAACACGTCAAGATGTTATGGCGGCAGGAATAGGTAAGGCGGTGGTACCAATCCAGGCGAATTGCTGCGAAACTCTACCACCTAGGCAGGTGTCACGGTGTTAGTGACGGTAAGCCTATGCTCGCCTTTTACGAGCTGCGTCTCAGGAAGGCAAATGGCCTATTCTACTAAGGAGCCTAGACCAAAACGGGGAACTTTGTAACTATTAGTATACGTATTGATTTTAAAATGGCTAAGTAGGTACTTAACATTATAAATATGCCAAATTCAATCTGAAAAATATAGTTACAAATAACGCAACACTTCATTTATTTCTAGGCTCTTAAAAACAGTTAAATAGATTTTATGAAAAAATTCCATTAGTTTTTATTTGTCCAAAATCTCGACCCTTTTGAACAATTAATTGAGTTTCAGAAAACAGTGAAATTTAATCTTCGTTTTTAACGAGGTAAAATCTTTACGTTATTTTATTAAAAAATAAACAATTAATACTCAAAAACAACATTACCGATATTTTAATTGAAAAACATTTTAATACTTCCGTAAAAATTATTTCAAAATATTTTCGTCCGAAACCCCCTCGCTTGGGTTCAATAATTACTCTGACACCCAAACAATATTGAGTAATGATATTATATTAGTAAAGGATCTTTATTTTGAAACGGTGTAAATACGCAAGAAATTCACCTCCAGATTAAAAAAAAAAAAACTAGTCGCCCGTCACAGCTTCACACGGGTGACATTATACAGATAAGCCTTCCTCTTGAATTACTCTATCATATAAAACAATGTATCGAAATCGATTGCGTAGTTTAAAAGATCTAAACATATTATGTACATTTGGGCAGGCAGCGGAAAGCGACTTTGTTTTATAATGGACGTATAGAGAGGTCAAGTGATATACAGTTATGTATATAGTGATAACAACATTGACCAAACACGACGCTTGGATTCGATTCCCGACGAGGCATTTGTGTAATGAACATTCAGTTGTCAGCATTTCCGTGTCTGTGTGTATATTAAATTTCAAAACCTAGCCAGTCAAGAGGAAAAACGTCTAAACAAACTTCCTGACAACCAGAGGCTATAATCTGTCGGCCTTATACTAGCAGCGTTTCGAAACCTTGTCAGTCAGAAGAAGAAATGGCGGAACAAACTCCTCTGAGACGTTATTAAAATATTTTATTATTTATGCTTTTCTTCAAGAAGATATTGACACCATAATATGTTTTCTCTGACAGGATTATTAAATACCTTCTTTGAAATTTTTTTAATGGAAATTATTTAAGATTACCAGGAATTTTGTTGTACAAACGAATGGACATAGACATTCATTGTTTTTGTAAATAGTGAGAATTTAGTGTTTCTCATTTCTGAAATGTGACTAACCTAGTACTTGAGCATGTGTTTGAAATGTAGTGCGTACTAGCTGACCCGGCGAACTTCGTATCACTTCTCCTAAAATTTTGCATGGAAAATGTATTGCTTTTTTATTTTCTTTGCAAAATTCCCAATTTTTTCTTTTCTTAAGAACCTTCTCCCGCCAAAAACCAATTCAACAAAAAAAATTAGCTAAATCAATCCGTCCTTTCATTCGTGATGTGATGACGCGAAAAGGATTCATTTTCAATTGTAGATTACGTAAGTAAAATAAGTAAGTAAGTATTGTAGGTGATTATAGATTAAACTGTATGAAGCATATGTTTGTATATTAAATTGTACATACGAAATATGATAATTCTATTGACCAAAATCTACAAATTATTTATCAGTATTCCCTTAATCCTACTAAATTTTGCAATCAAGCCACAAACCATCACAACATGTAATAAAGCACCAGATTTCGTCGCCGAGATAGCCAGGAGCTCCTTTAATAAAATCCATCCCAACTCACCAAGTACGGCTATTAATCAAGCTTTGTCCTCGGTCATACGATATTATCTCCTAAACTATTTATAACATAGGTGCCTAGGGTCTGACATGATGACCGCAAGCTTTAGATATACCTCTGTGGAATACGTTTATAGAAACTGAGACGAGATTATAATTGAAATATCTTTTACTGTATGTATTTAAGTATTATAATATTTTGCTGTATAATATGTGTCTCCTATCTCTTCTTAATAAGTTGAAAATGCTAAAATAAACGAAACTATCTTAAAGTAATAAATGTTATTGAGTGAAATTACACAAATAGATAGATGCCTATTTAGTCGAGCGGTACATACATTTATATTTTTCTTCTCTATTTTTTTGTAAGAACGTTTTCCTGTCAACAATTGACACAACCAAAAAGAATTATCGAAATTGTTACATCCGTTTACAGGTAAAGCGATTACCAAATTTTATAAACATTCATTTTTATAAACTTTTATAGATAAGTAAGTAAACATACAAACGAGTTTCGTGGTTGTAAGAAATACTAGTCGCCTATAAACACCAAAGTTGGTAATTGTGTGTTGTTAACCTAGGTTGGGGCTTTCTGCCTCATACGCAAATTCAGCGGCTGGCTTACCAGGAATAAGTAAATAGTGATACCATCCTAGACCTAACAGCTTAGTCACGGTGCTAGTAAACGAAACGAACTGATGCTATTGATTACGAACCACTTGGTATAAAAGTGATTGTCCTAAAATCTGCGAAGAATCAGACTTTGATTTAGTTCAAGAATAACCGTTGAATACCAAACAGTGAAAACACGTTTCAATCTTAGAACATTTCTATCACTCACTCAACTTTTTTCACTGAGTGCGTACGTGTAGATCAAACGCAACACCTTTGAAACTAAATTAGTTGGAACTTGCTAAAACACTTCACTTGCCACTCTATTTTTATTGAGTTAGAATTCCTTTTATCCGCGTTAACTTAATTCTACCGGATCTTTTGATACGAGACAAAAACTGAAAACAAGTTTGACATCTTACGATGTAATTTCCAGGTTCGTCGTCGGGAATTTTGTGCTATTTTTAACCGAGTTCAAAAAAACGAGATGGTTTTCAATTCGGCCGGTATTTTTATGTATATATACACCGATTTCTCATATAATATAATAGCGTAATATAATATAATAGCGTAAAATAAATTAAAATACGGTTTTGTTAGTTGAATACAGTATTACATAATAGTTTAAGTTATTTTTTTAGCTTTTAGTTTAAAATCTGTTTGCGAATCACTCAACACCCTACAATTTCTGTTGGCGCTATTCTGTGGAAGCTGGAAAGTTGAACTACCAAGAAATAACTCAAAGTTTAGAGTCATATTGTTAAGAATTGTATCCCAAGTTTGATCATCACCAACCTAGGGTCTGAAGACGGTCTTTAGCACCCTTGACAGTGAGCCCAACGAACATGAACCCCGTGTTGGTTCGTGCTCCTTTGTAGAATAAACCATCTGCCTTCCTGACAGGCAGCTCGTAAAAGGCGAGCATAGGCTCACCGTCACTAACACCGTGACTTCTTACTAGGTGGTAGAGTTTCGCAGCGACTCGCCCGGGTCGGTACCACCGCCTTACCTATTCCTGCCGCCATAACGTCAATGCCTGCTGTTGACGTGTTCCGGTTGGTGGGTAAACTGACTTTTGCTCGGGGCCTTACATCCCGGCCTCAGGTTGGCAACGCACCATTACCAACTTTGGTGTCTCTAGGCGACGTGAATTTTCTACCATCAGGTAATCCGTCTGCTTGTTTGCCTTCCAATATTATAAAAAAAAGCTGTTGCATGACATTCAGCCCTCTGAAATAAATGCTCTATGTCTTATATTTTTACAATACTCAATTCTTTCTATGGAAAATTTTACTGTGTAGAATTTTCTGGAAAACTATTAGGTTGGCCATCTTGTCTTATGTACACAATATTTACTTGCCCTATTTTCCGATAGAAGTCTCCTCGAAATATTGTTGAAATTAATGAACGTTACTTGTTTACTGTCCCAAGGGTAATTATATTTTAGTATCCAAGTACCTTCCATAACCTTCGAGAAAAAATCTGACAATATTTCATTATTGACTCCAATTTAATGTGACATTTGATATTTAACCATGTTTTTCTTGAGTTTTTTAGTTTTTGCAGTTACTCCTGTATATTAATAGGTCATTAAATAAAGTTATCTATTGGATTTCTATTTTTGCTTTTTAAACAAGCAGACAGATTTCCTGATGGTAAGAAATTCAAACCGCCTAGAGACACAATTCTCATAAGATCAATCGTGTTGGATAAGTAACCGCCCACAATGTGATCGAAAATCCCCCTTCTTTTTTTGGGAGTCTGTTAAAGAATTTGATGAAGCCTTCCCATTTTAATATTTTTACCTTTAATATTTTCAGCTGTACTAGACATCATTAAAAAATCGTTAAAAGAAGAACAAAGAGAGAGAAACTATCAAGTACGTCTAAAAAACTACCTTTTAGACAAATAAAAACAAAATTGATAAAAAAACGCATAAAAGTACATGAAAGTAAAAGACTTCGATTTATTCAAGAATATTTCCTTGACTTTGACGACTCCGCAGTTCCAAAGATAACACGAAGGTGAAAATGTAAATTTAAGTCGAACTTGCGACTTTAAAATTTCTGTTGACTGACGCTGAATTTCAAGACGTTTATAAAACTATCTGTAGAAAGTCTTCCAACTTCTTTGTATATTGCTGAGAGTAAATTTTAAAAGTAAACTCCCTATTTATTCCGTCTTTTTCTGTTACTGAACAATCGATAATCGAGGTCCACGTTCAGCCATTTTTGTCCATAAACTCGTCTCCAAAAAATTAGTAAATCCTTTTTTTGTTAAATGTATACGTTTCTAAAATAAACTGCCCATTGGCCTTAGACATGTATCTTATAATACTTACTTGAAGGTTGTATATCGATATATAACCTTTATATAAGTTTAAAAAATGTATTAAAGCAAAATTATGTAAGAAAGGCTATTATAAGGTCTCTGAGTATTTGGAAGACAAACATGCTGGTGATAGAAGTTTCAATCCCCCACTGCAATTTTTAATGTGATTTGTTGTACTTTGTTACCTTTTCTGTAAGTTAAAATGAAATTGTAATTGTGTATTTTTATCTGGTTTATAATGTAATTATTGACATTGAAATAAGCCGAAGAAGGCCTCGATACCGATCCGGTGGTAGTATATAAACATGTCGACATGCACAAGTACCATTTGTATGGTTCACGTGAATCAAGTTTTTGATTGATTGCAGACATCTAAATGTTCATCACACAAATGCCTGCCCCGTCGGGAATCAAACCTGAGCCTCGCGTTTGATCATAGTATTTAGACTTTGACGCTGGCGAGGCGGCATATAGTTTCATATTTCATAAACTCATATATTTGTAGTAGTGCAAAATATGGGTATGAAACTGACACATCTCTAAAATTGAAGCGAGACTTGTGAGTGCATGCGAACATAAATTTCCACCGAGCCATGTTCCCGAGCTAACCAACGACACGCTGACGTTATATAAATGGAAGTTGTACTCGAATATTGGTCGTATACTTTCATATCTTACTGGTATCGTAAATGAAAAAAGTCGCTTTAGGATTATATGGTAGTTGTATTTTGTTACATCCAGATAAAGTGTAGAACCAATGTTCAATATTTTACTAGAGAAACAAAGGAAAATAAAGTGTCTAAATGTGAGTCGTAATTGCACTTGGAGGGTTCTGTAGTAGTAATCATATATTTGAGATGTATATTTGAAAGCAACCAGTAAGATGTTACAAGCAACTCTAATTATTCATCAGCAAATAATGACATTATTTTGTTGCAACATATGATTACATTATACAGTTATGTTTATTTGTTAAAGTAATACTGTTTTTGCAAAAGTGCTTTATCTCAAAAACTACCGACTTATTCATTTTTTTTTCTCTCGTAGTTTAGTGTAAATTAAAAGAAACAGCATATTGTCGAAGAAATAAAAATGAATAAAATTTTAACAATTTGGAAAGTTGAGTTTGGGAGAAAATATTTTAAGAAACTTACCTGATTTTTGAAAAGCCTTTAGTCAATAGACATGACGCATAATAGGCTTGATTAAAAAAACAGTTTAATGTATGGTAGAGCGCTCAGTAACTTATTTTTTATACTGTTTACGGAAACCAGTTATATATCTACGAAGTTTTAACTATGTGATCCTAACAGCTTGGGAATAAACTGACTGTGACGTGTTATTGAATGGACGGATGGACATCTTCCGTTTTTACTATTCGGCTACGGATCCCTAAAAATCGTTTAAGGGCTATTTTTCCGTGCGTACATATCACCTGAACAATTATAAAATTCTAACATTAGGCAAGACATTGTTTGTATTATGAATTATTGTTGATCTACTTAGATATTGTGACATTTTGATTTAATTTCTAAATTATTTTTGCATAAACTCACAAGTCGTCATCCAATTTTAGAGATGTGTCAGTTTTATACTCATATTTGTAATAATTACTATAAATTTATGAGTCTATGAAATACTAGCCGGTCTAGCTTTACTGCCTGTCATTAAAAGCTAGCACCAATTTACTTAAGAAAAATAAAATTATTGTTATTCAAACATTTCTAAATATAATTGTAAATAAAAAAATAATTCTTATTCAATTTTATTAGAAAGCGGTTAATATATTTTCTTTAGATGAAGTTGTCTTAAAATCAAAGTTAAAATAAAACATATTTTCAATGTTTATAGGCGGCGTATATTTCTACCAGTTCACCTTCTTTTCACTTTGGTCTACGTCCCGGGTTCGATTCTAAGGTCGAGCAACAAAAAAAACTAGAAAACGTGTATTTTCTAATATAATTAACATTGCTCGAAATTAAATATATGACCGGTTGGCTAAAGATTTGCTACCTATCACAATGTGGGACTTAGTGTCTTCGGCTATTCGTGAATGCTCTGGTTGTGCTTCTGTCTACCTCTTGAGGGCTATGTGCGTAAAGATACTTCTTATAATAAAAGTAGTCTACTATGAAAATCTTATTCGCTTGTACAAATCCTTAATGTTGTATAATTCAAAGCGTTGCCATTTCGCCATATTACCCGGGGCTCCCTATGTAGAATATACCACTTAGAGCATTAATGGCAGAATGCTGCATTGCAATTTTCCTGGATACTTGTGTCTACCGAGTAGCATAGGTTACTTTTATTTACGATTTACTATTTTTTTACGAGTGGAAATCCTTCATGGATACCCCCCAATTTCGGGGGAAGTGGTGGGTTACGTCAGACTCCTACTGATTAAAACCACGCGGTTTCCTCCCCTTCACTAGGTACCGGGGCAGTGGGGACGCTTTAGTACTCTTCCACTGCCCCGGCGGCGCTGGATGTCGCGATCACCTTTATGGAGCTCCTCTCAACAGGGAGCCGCATATCGTTAGAAGTGGTACTCGGAGACTCATCGTGCACCACTTCAGGGTCCCAGTGGCGAAAGGTACCTTTATACCCGCTGCAACCCCACCACGAACGGGTGGACAAGATGGAATGCCCACATCCCTCCTCCGCGGGCTCACCAACGCCAACCCACGCGGGCCAAACGCCCCACCTCCCTGTGTCCGCTCTTCGTGTCCCCTCTTGGACGGAAAGGGATACTGAGGAGCAGCCTTCCTGCTCCAACCACTTTGGGGCTCCGGCTAAACCCCGGTTACTCAGCCCGTCCCCCACGACAAGGCTTGAACCCTTTGGGGGGGGGAGTAGACTATTCCTATGTTAACCGAGGATAAGGCAGCTGGTAGTCTTACACATTATGCCTGACAACCAGACTACAGGACAACAACACATCTGCAACCGTATCTACTACCATCCAGAAAGCCGTATGCTTAATAAACGCTTTTATCTCAAAAACACATTGGTTCCATTCGCATTTAATTAATCTTGTTTTTATGTAATTAATCATATTATTTGCTTCTCAATTAACACATGTAGTTGTAAGAGTTTCATTTTCACCATTATATCCGAAAAGCTTAATTTTCATGATGAAAATATATTCACAGTTTTCGTTATTTGTACAGATAAATAATTCATTTTAAAATATAATTAGTCGTTTTTATCTTTGCAAACATACTGAAATATTCAAAGACCATTATCATCATATGTATGCGTAACGTTTCTTAATCATGTCACACTTCCATGTTTCTGGTAATGAGTTCTTTAGACAAATTAGGTAATATAAAATACGACTGGCTATAGCCCATGGCGTTGCCTGCATATTTAATGGTCCCGCAGAAAAAAAATTCTAAATAAAAACTATTTTATGCGTTAGTCCAAGTTACCCTCTACGTATGTGCCAAATTTAATGAAAAATTGTTTTTTTTTTATGATATTGGAAGGCAAACCAGCAGACGGATTTCCTGATGGTAAAAAATTCACGCCGCCTAGAGACACCAAAGGTGGTAATAGTGCGTTGCCAACCTGAGGCCGGGATGTTAGGCCTCGAGCAAAAGTAAGTATACCGGCTACCTTACCCTCCGAACCGAAACACGTCATGACGTTATGGCGGCAGGAATAGATAAGGCGGTGGTACCAATCTGGGCGAGTCGCTGCTAAACTCTACCACCTAGTCAGTTGTCACGGTGTTAGTGACGATGAGCCTATGCTCGCCTTTTACGAGCTGCCTGGCAAGGAAGGCAGATGTTCTATTCTACAAAGGAGCCCAGACCAACACGGGATAAAGTTTACGTAGGGTAGCAGTTTTTGCGTGAAGGAGTAACAAATAAACACAAAAACAAACTTCTGCATTTATATTATTAGTAGGGTTGCAATGATTTAAATGTAAATTCAAAACTGGTAATAATTTTACAAAAGCGGCTAACTGACTCATTTAGTCGATTCTAGTTTAAGTAACGCCTCTATAGTCTCATAGTCCGATGTTGTAGTTAACTAGATGTGGTTTTGAGTTAGGTTGCTAGATGAGGCAACTCAACTTTTTTTTTATATTGTAACTGAAACAGTATTGCCAGTTAACACTGATAAGTGCCCGGTAGGCAATATGTTGCACGTAGGCACGTTGTCGTCGTCTTGCTCTACGTTTAAGACTTTTCTCTCTACATTAGACAAACCACAATCAAAATGTTGTATTTCGGCTAACGAAGGGGGCATTAAACACACTCTTGGCGTAGGAATATGCATAAAACGTCGCATCTGGATGAAATGTATGGCCTCAAAAACACACTGAAAAGGCTCTGAACTGTTTCATAAGTAATCTACAATGACTGACAATGACCAAATAAGGCATTTAACACGTGTTCCTTCGTCAACGCTGTGGACGTCAAGCCGAGTGCGAGTGTGGACTGAACTGTGCGAGTCTACTAGCGCGTCAAACGCGAGCTCGTAAACGGGACATTACCCGTTAACATTTATCTCCTTGTCTTTCTATGTCTGCGTTAATTAAGATTATTAGAGCTGATGTGTTTTGATTTGAAAGATTTTTTTCTATTTATTTAGGTTAGCAAACAGTGCATACAGTACAGTATTACTTAATACAATACTTAAAATATATTATTAATGTATCACTAACGACGCTATCCACTAATTACTGTACATGAATAAGTTCAAAGCGGTCTAAAACGTTGAGAAAAATTAAACTCAATTTATTATATTTAATCAAAATACAGTATTGGATATTTTTAATTTTAACTATTTCCACTGATAATTTTGTTTTGATACATCTAGATTTTGTTTCTTAAATATTCCTATACTATATCTTAAAATACCTATATTACTGAAGTTTTTGTTGTGTGAGTCAATAAACTCAAAAATAGGTGAGCGATTACCAGCATTTGTTCTACAAGGGGCGACAATGGGTTCTAAGTGATACTTTATAACAGTATTTTTAAAGAATTTTAATTTTTTTTTCTTTATTTCGACATGCTAACAGTAATACACACAATATTTCAATATAACACTTAAAAACACACAAATGTATGTATGCCAATAACAGGCATGTACAGCATTCTCAAGATCATCTTGCTGCAGATGATGTAACATCACTTAATGATAGTTCATCTAATAGGTATTTTATCGCCTCTGTGGTCTAGTGGTTTAGTTGTTGGACTTGACTGCTTGAGGTCCCGGATTAGTGCCCCAGGTCGGGCAACAAAAAGAAAATTGGGTTTTTCCAATTTTCTAATAAAAAAATGTTGCTCGGGATAGGATATTATGTGCCCGGTTGGCAATAGGCTTGCCCCCTAACACATTGTGGGACTTAGTATCTTCGGCTAGTCGTGGGTGCCCTGGTTGTGCCTCTGCCTACTTCTTCGGGGATATGGGCGTGAAGATACTTTAGGTATTAATTTAAGGTATTGATTTACAATCATATTTATTATGACATAAATCATATAACAACATATTTTCTAACTGTAAACGTTTAGATTTAAGGCTAAGTATGTTACATTTATTTGATAGACAATTAATTATAGGGTAATCGACCAAGAGTAAACTTGTAATGTGTTGTAATAATACTGACACTAATTGAGGTATGTTTACTTTAGTTTGCATTTGGTAATCAAGCTTCCCCGAAACTATATCAAACAGTTAATAGTTCCATTTTCCAAGAAGACCTTGTTAGTATCCCTTGTAACCTCGTAGCCAGGTTTAGTATCTTAGACTGACCTACACCATATGATAATGATTTAGCTAAATGCCGTTAACCAATCCGAAAACACCAATGAATAGACTACTATTTTCTAACGACAGATTTCTGGTAACGAAAAACTTTTTAAGTTTATTACATCTAAGCAAAAAGTTTTTAGACTAACGGCAAACATTAATAACCTATATACAGATAAAGAGATTTCTAAGACTTTGTTACTAAGCTATTTTTGAAACTCATTAAAAAATAACTGGCTGCCTGTTAACTGTCCTAAAGTAGCCCTATCTCCTAAAACGATTCTCCATACAAAAAGAGATTTTGAGAAATTAGACATAATCTATGGGGATATAATCGACATATTTATGCATGTATGTCAGTATATTATATGAAACACTTAGTTCATTTGTTGTTATGTTAGTAGGTATACGATCGAATCTGTGCTCTAGCGTTCCGGCGTCGGACTTGGCTTCTTGAGGTACTGGATTTGATCCCCAGGGCGGGTAAAAAAAATAATTAGAAAATGCATGTTATCATTTTTTTTAATAAAGAAACGTGTGGCACTCGGAGACTGCCGCGGTAAAGCTATTGCATAAGCAGGCATGAGTCACCTGATTGCGGGGCGTAGAGGCGGATTACGCACGCGAAGTAATGCCGATACAACCAATGCGACCTAGAGGCGAGTTGCTAAGCTAACTAGACAACCGTGATCAAAAGGTCATTAAAAGTTCTGCTATTCATCGATAGATGGCAAAATTAAAAAATGTCACTGCTGTGCCGGTCGGAGTGGGGGGTGTTAGGTTATTTAGGTTGTTAGGGAATTTCTCTATTCGGTCTGTATGCTCAAGGCCCGCGATAGAAGCTATGCAATAGCTTAATAACGTTGCCCGGGATTGGATATGTGCCCGGGTGGCGGAAGGCTTGCCACTTATCACAATGTGGGAGTTAGTGTCTTCGGCTAGTCGTGGGTGCACTAGTTGTGCTTTTGCCTACTTTCTCGGAGATATGGGCGTGAAGATACTAAGTATGCTAGTACGTCATATATGATGTTAGTACATTTTGTATTATTTTAGTAATTTAGCTAAACAATATCGTGGCCCAATCAAGTCGATGTCCGTCTTTTTATATCCCTGTAAATATTTGCTTTGGTTACAATCACGGAATGGCTTATTGGATGAGGGCGGTTGGAATAATTCGCCAGATCGTGATTAAACAGGACAGCCGATTGGGTTGCTGTTTGAATATTAATGATCGATTCTGGTTGTGCCCGAGGAATAGTCAATGTAAAGTGGGCATTACGAAATTACCTTTTGATTTTGCATATGCAATACTATGATAAGAGACCTTTGTTTCAAGTTTAATACTTTTTTGAAAATCTTGACTAACCCGCATAATAATTTTAAGCTCATTTAAATATTCAAAAAATGCCGGACTTATTCATTAAATACGTTAGTGTGAGGTGAAATGCCAATTATATCATATAAACTAACCCTAGAAGCCTTAAGATAACTAAACCTTAAGCGCAGTAAAAGTGCAAAAACAGACTCCACCTATTTCATAGGGCACCGCGTTGTAAACTGATAATTATTTTTATGAAAGATAGGTCATTATTGCGAGATAATACCATATTAGTTATCATGATCCGACTTGTGGTTTTTGAGTTATACTTAATAATGCATTTTTTTTATCTTGACCTCATCATTGATCTTTCTAAAAAAACTATCAAAATCGGTTAGCTATTGACAGA
The DNA here is from genome assembly GCA_002245505.1 of Calephelis nemesis. Taxonomy (NCBI): domain Eukaryota; kingdom Metazoa; phylum Arthropoda; class Insecta; order Lepidoptera; family Riodinidae; genus Calephelis; species Calephelis nemesis. Next base: position 465,261 of record NJDD01000021.1, read on the forward strand.
GTAATCTCGTAACAAACATATATACAAAAAAAATACAGTAGAATTGAGAACCTACTCCGTTTTTCGGTCGGTTAATAAATGTGAAATTGTGTTCGTTTATTTGTTCTTCTTTTACGTCGCAACGAAGAATGCTGCTATTATTAAAATTGATTTTATATTTTTGTGGTAGTGGGAACGTAATATGTCGTCTTTTTTCTGCACGCAGTGAAGAACCTCACATTCTTAATCATCCTTAGACTCAGACAGAACTCGGCAAACAACTTGTTGACTTCCAATTCAGAATTGAAACAAAAATATTTAAGATCAATGAGCATGTTATTACATTATTCTAAATATGTTTTCTAGAATAATTATGTTCTCGTAAACATTTTCCTTCAAATAGTTATAAATGTCAAAGTTTATGGAGATTCGTGTATATATAAATATTGACTAGCTGTTACCTGCGGCTTTTCTCGCGTAGCAGATAACATATTTACCAAACTGTTGTTGAATTGGAAAATGTAAATGAAATGTATGAATAGTTTATTCCCGTTTTTAAACTCATTTATTTATTTTAATCAATAGCCCATTAATCCTTATTATTGGTTGAAAGACCTTACAACCCCTATTTCACTCCCTTAGAGGTAGAATTTCCAGAGTCGCTTAAATACGTATCTACTAATATTTAATAAGTAGCCTAAAAATAAAGTTTCATGTTTCTAACTTAAAAAAGACGGTATTCTATACAAACTTTCGACTCCTATTTCATCCCCTTAGGGTAAAATTTCTAGAAACGCTTAAATACTTATCTACTCATTTTAATTAGTGGCCTAGAAATAAACTTTCATATTTCTATAATTTAAAAGTTAAGATCTTTCATACAAACTTTTTACCCCTATTTCAGCCCCTTAGGGGGAGGATTTCCAAAATTCCGTCCCTAGTGAGTGTCTACTCAATAGAACAACTCTACTCATCACATTTCGTGGCTGTAACTTGAACAGTTAGTGCTTGGCGATGACGAATCAGTCAGTCAGGCCACGTTATATTATAAGTAAAAATGTGTGGATACAACGTGTTTCTTGATCTTGCTTCTATGCCTACACAAAAACTAAAATAAAAACAAAATTCAGTTTCTCTGAGGAAGATTAACTTTATCTTAATACGCAAGTCAAGCCACATTAAACAGCTAGTGTTGCATAAAACAAGATTCATTGCCCTTCCTAAGAATATTTCACACGTCAAAGTTCAACGTATTATAAGCTTAAAAAGAGTCCGTTAATTTTATCTTTGAAGCAAAAGATGTTACTGCCTTCATACGTTACTTTGTAACTTAAAAATTGTACTCACATGGCGAAATAGAAAACGTGAGGTGGATAGAGATTATTTTTTAGACTGAGAGCCAATGAATTGTCGGACTAACATGATTTTCAAAAAGCTACCTGCCAGGACGATACTTACATGACTGATCAATTGTAAAATGATATTTGAAAAATTCTCGCTTTTAATCACATCATAATAGGTAAATATTTATTACTTACTTCACCTCTGTTATCTAGCGGTCCCAGGTGTTGGACTTGACTTCATGAGGTCCCGGGTTCGATTTCCGGCAACAAAAAGAAAATCTGGATTTCCTAATTTCCTAATAAAAAAATGCTGTGGGACTTATGCCCGATTTCACCAATAGCCCCTATACTTTAGGGGACCTTTTAACGTTATTTACGGGACTGTTTCAATATAAAACCGTCCCCTAAAACGCGTTAAAAGGTCCCCTAAATACAGGGGCTCTTGGTGAAATCGGGCATTAGTGTCTTCAACTAGTCGAGGGTGCCCTGGTTGTGCCTCTGCCTACCTTTTCACTGATATGGGCGTGAAGATACTTACTTACTTATAACCGAAAGAAATGTCTGACAGTTTAGATTTACTTTTCAAATCATTGAATAAATATATCTTTCGAATTTTAACCTTATTTCAATTGGTATTTTTTAAACTTAAACACATGTAAATTAAAAAAGCATAGATGTATAATTATGTTCACGCCAAGCTTCTTAAAAGATAGGCAGAAAGTATAGAGTGAGAGTCGATCGCCTCTGTGGTCTAGCAGTTCAGTTGTTGGAATTGACCGAATGAGGTCTCGGGTTCGATCCCGGGTCAGACAACAAAAAGAAAATTGGGTTTTTCCAATTTCCTAATAAAAAAAATGTGTCTCGGGATAGGATATGCGCCCGGTTGGCGATAGGCTTGCCACCTTTCACATTGTTAGACTTAGTATCTTCGGCTAGTCGTGGGTACCCTAGTTGTGCCTCTGCCTACCTCTTCGGGGATATGGGCGTGAAGATACTTCTATAGAGTGCCCAATGTCATGATCCTGGCAGACCTGCCCGACTTCCTCCATCTTTATAACCCTTTTCATGCAAACACTGTTTCGGAGACTCTTGCCACTATTTTCGTATAAAACCCGAGCAATTTGAAATCGTGAAATGTCAAATTGAAATTTCAGCCTTGTAGAAGCATGGTGCAGTTTTCTTTTTAGTTTTTAATAACCTCAAGATGATAAAAGCCAGAACGGTGTTTTCATTGCTGAACGGTGGTAAATTAATATTTAAAAAATCCTAGCTTTGTGAAAAACAGGCTAGTCGGAAAGTTCGGCAGCTCTCCGACTATTTATCTCGTTGCCTTTGAAGCTGTTTTACTTCGTACGCTAGATTACATTTGACGTTATGAATTATAATCCTACTCTCAATTTACAAGTGGTGTTTAAACAAGCTTAATTTGATGTTTAAAATATTAAAGCAAGTACTAAACATTTGCTACGCCTGCGTGTTTAAATTATTTAGCCCACTGAAAGCCGTTTAGGTACATAAACAGTGTGTACTTATCCTACGAGTGTAATACCACACTATTAATTTGTAGCTTTGCTAATTTTTTATATGTAATAAAAAATATAAACTGTAAAGAAAATTAATTGTTTGCAATTTATATGGTTTGGTACATTTTGGTTTCGTCCCTGCGTTTGGTATATTCGTTACTGGCTAAAGCTACTGGTGGTCGCCCATTGGTCGAAATTCGATCATAATAAATTTTAATATCTTGTAGATGACCAACTACTTTGTTTCCAAACTGTATGGTGCGCCATCTGTGATTTTTTATCGTTATCATCAATATATTTGTTTGTGTGTGTCAAATGCATAGTAGTGTGTGTAATGTTTTATTTATTGATTTTATGTAGTTAATAAGCATTATTATTGAAAATTATTAGCGTTTTGCCCTTCTTCTACACATAAACTTTAAGCGTGCGAATTTTATGCTCCTCCGTCCGCGCAATTTTCATAGAAAAGGGTTCAAAATTTTTTACTTAACGTATTAATACATAGATTTTAATTTTTAACCGAATTTGAAATAAGGAAAAATTTAACAATTTATTCAAAACACTTTCAACAATATACGAGTATAACAACTGTTATAATGCCCTGATGATGCTCGTATAGCAAAACCGGTTGGATAAACCATAAAAATAAAAAGATGTATAGTGGAAAGTACAACTGTTTTGAATGAATTGTTTCAAAAATGGAATTTCACCAAGCACCGACGATAAGAAATATAGAATAATTTAACCTCCTCGACTTTTTTGTTAACCGATATTAATCGTCGAATTGCGCCACTTGTCATTTCTAAACTGCTTTTAAATCGTTACTTAAAGAACCTACTTGCGAGGAAGTCCTATTGCCACCAAGTATAGATCTGATGATAGAATCTATAGGAAATCGGGAAAAATTGGTCGATGGGGAAAATACATTGATGACATACTTAAATGATTGAAATCGAATTAGTTTTTTGCAGTTTTCTGCGCTCAAATTATGTTTGAGACTAGCCGACAAGTTTCATGTTGACTTGTCACTCGATCCTATCCTTCAAGGGAAGTTTGCGTTGAGATAGTATGTATATGTTAGATTAACTTTATGTTTAAATATTAACCTACTTTTCTGATTTCAAGTTATTAGCACTTCCACGGGAATGCCTTTAGTAAGCGAGACAAAAGTATTCTATAACCTTCCTCAAAACATATTTCGTTATAAACCGATCAGTAGATTTGGCGTGAATTGCAACACAAAAGGTGTTAGATATTTGGTTGCCTGCACCTATTTTTTTCAATTATCTTCAATGTACAAAAATCTCTCTTCTACAGTTTTTTTATAAGTACATATAAAAGTAAACTGTGCAAATTCGAGCTTTCTATCATCGCCCTTAAAAATATTAAAAAAAATATTCCTATTAAAATGTAACGGTATTAGATATGTCCCAATAGTGGACAAAGAGGGCTACCAACTCTCAAAAGAACCAGCTTTAGAAGTTTTAACAAATCGAAGGTAAGTAAAGAGTCTAAAAAATTATTTAATTTTTGTTTCTTTATTTCTTTTACACTTTATTGTACACATGATAGAGAATCGACAGCGAAAAAATACAAATAAAAAATTGTGTGTGTACTTATGTACACGCTTTAGAATTTATACTTCTTCGGCGTAATAAGATAAAAATCTATTTAAAAATTTTATCTTTTGCCTTATTTTACATTTGTAGACAAAATGACACTAACCATAGAAAAAAGGTATTTAATACTTTAAAAGTTTTATTATAATGCATTATTTAGTTAAATAAAGTTTATTTAATATTTAATAAAAACTAAAATGTTATCTATAGTTAACTTCATCATGTCGGTTTTTCGTGACGGTGTGCGCGCGCATCGTAAAAATTTACCCTCATCATTTTTTCGTAACGCGCCAAAAGAAGTATAACTTCAAAAAACAATACAAAAAAAGTGATGGGTAGACAGTGTACAAGCTTATGATTAAAGAGATAAAAAAACTGTATTAAAATTATGAACTACTACGTGAATATTTACTTAATACTAATATAAATACAGTTTTTATAATGAAATTTAATTTTCTTTCGAGCAGCATTTAGTATTTGTCAAGAGCGTAATAGTGCAAGAGCGGGGCGTACGACGCCGGTGCGTGGGGAGTGAAGTGCCAGGTGCAGAGCGAAGGGAGCATTTTATTTTTATAACATTGGAAGGTAAATACGCAGAGGGATTTCCTAATGGTAAGAAATTCACGCCGCCTAAAAACACCAAAGCTAGTAATGGTGCGCTACATGTCTGAGGCCTGGATGAGTGCAAAGCAAAAGTAAGTTAATCGGCTACCCTATCCTTCTAATCGGAATACTTCAACGACAAGCACTGATATTATTATTTTTATTCATTTTTACGTATAAAAAACAGTTTACATGAAATCAGTTGTCTAGGAAAGAACAATTAACAAAACAACAATGACCAACTTTCTATAGGAGATGGATCTGACCTTTTTTTGTCATGTCCCAAAATAAGCTATACTTAAATGGGTTTGTATTTGTGTAGTAAACACCATCTTCTTTAAAAATCATTCATAAATAGCCACATTTTTTTATAATGACGTCAACAATACTTTTGAGGTTAGACTCCACTATCACTTTTTACACAACTATGGAATTGTATAAAAGTATAGTTATCATCATCACTGTCAAAAAATAGTTATCATTCTTCTCTCTTCTGGAGTCTGGTCCTCATAGAAAAGAGATTTTGATCGATAATTCAATGAAATTATATGTT
>NJDD01000021.1:480039-496372 GCA_002245505.1 Calephelis nemesis
GGCTTGTCGTAAGTAAATTTTTAACGATAGGTTTTACTGCTTCACTGATTTTTAGACAACAAAAACTTAAGGAAATTCAGTAAATCCAGACAAAGCCAACCGACAAAGAATCACCGGTTTGCCCGTTTAAAAGTTATTAAGCCACAGGCAGGCAGACCTCCCTTTTTCTATCCATCGGGGGTTAAAAAATAAAAAAAATACTGAAAGGAAAGAGAGGAGCTTTTTTATATAATATTTTTCGACAAACCAGTGAAGTATAAAGTAACAATGTATCCGCTAAAATAATGTAAAGTTTACTATTGAACATTTTATTTTGCTCCATTCATTAATACTCCCGCTGTCTGTCCGCTGGGAGCCGCGCTTCAGCTTTCATGGTATTATTCCAAAATATTGTTTTAATACAATACACTTTTGTGTTTACAATATTATTTTTATTCATTACCACTGCCGAGCATTACAGTCCTTATGGACGATTTACTTCTTTACGTACTGTTGCGAGTTTACTTCCATCTTTCATTAATCCCCGTGTAAGTTCCGAGTCCCTGGTGTAGCCTAGACCATCTGTTTCCCAGCCTAGTAGCTGGTAAGAAAGAAGCATAGGCTAAATAGATCATTACTAACATGCTCCCCATTTTCCCCGTGTTGGTCCGGGCTCCTTTGTAGAATAGACCACCTGCCTTCCTGTGCCAGGCAGCTTGTAAAAGGCGAGCATAGGTTTGCCGTCACTAACACTGTGATATCTGACTAGGTGGTAGAGTTTCGCAGCGACTCACCCGGATTGGTACCACCGCCTTACCTATTCCTGCCGCCATAACGTCATGACGTGTTCCGGTTCGATTCGGAAGGTAAGGTAGCCGGTAAACTTACTTTTGCTCGAGGCCTAACATCCCGGCCTCTGGTTGGCAACGCACCATTACCCCCTTTGGTTTCTCTAGGCGGCGGGAATTTCTTACCATCAGGAAATCCGTCTGCTTGTTTGCCTTCCAATGTCATAAAAAAAATACTCGGGTAGGGACAGCCTTTCATATTTTTGCCCCCGAACGACAGTACTATGGTTGTGTCTTATCATTAGTAGAGTCGTGCACTTATACTTATTACATGAAATTTGTACTTGGAAGTCAAGTAAAAAGTTGTCAATTTTAAAAATGACATTGGAAACCAATCCGAATTCGAATCCGATGACGTTTCTGATACTCGTCTTGCATTGCCAACACGAGGTTATGTGTTAAGCGTGTGTATGTGAGGAACATCACTACAATATTTCAAGTTAAAATTAAGTATCGATTAGCTATTTATCTTATGTTCGGAATCAACTAGCAAGTAGTAGATTCTACAACTGGTTTCGGCTAGACATTAATATTGCACTTGTTATCTTCCTCTTTATAAACATAATAAAAATTTTATACTTTTGAAAAGGTAACGCAGGCGTAGTACCTGTACCTAAAATTGGGTTATTCCACTAATCCCCGTTGACAATCCCCATCAACGGGGATTAGTGAACTTTTTGTTCATTAATCCCCGTTAACGATAATTGCAGCTTACAATGGGGATTTGTGAACTAAAAAGTTCATTAATCCCCATTACGTTAAAAATAAAATACTAATGAGAATCAGATACTTCTATGTGTTATTGGATAAGAACTCACAAATTGCTTATCTTTGTAATCAAATTAAATTTAATCCTGATTAAAGAGTTTTTACTTAAAAAAAATAAAAATTTACAAAAAAAACTAAAATCAGAGTCGTGTGACTCTTACTAACTCTCGTTGCTATCAACTTATATATTAAATTGACTATTTTATATTTAGATATGGAATTTAACAAAAATAACTAAAATGGGTAACTTTATAAAATGGATAAATATAACTTTCTTGGTACACCGAGAAACAATATTTTCACTGGCAATGCTGTCTACAAAGGCTTCGTTAGGCCCCATGCAAAACAGCCGTTCTTTGTATAAAGGGTTGTTACCGGGCTATCACAACGGAAAACGTCGTCTGCTAGGTTAAAGGGGAGACCTTAGCGACCGATCTGTACTTGTTTTTAACTGCGGATGGAAAAATTGGATAAACTTTTAAATTGCCGCGTGACAACGATATTTAATATTTTTCTATAGCCGTATTTTATGTGATAAAACTGAAAATAAGCATTTTAATTTTAGCCCTTGCCCCATGCTAAAGATAAAAGGAATGCGAGCTCAGACAAAATTTGAACTTGAACCTTCTATTCTCTTTAGATATTTTTGTAGACTGGTGGCCGAATGAATAATGTACTGGCTAGCCGGGTTAGCTACTAGCCAAGTATTATATTACGATGCCTCCCTTTCCAGTAAAGTTGCTACTCAGCATTCTTTCATCAGTGTAGGCAAGCAGTTTAGGCAGCTACCAGGCGGAGTCACTATGTTTTTCTTATGATAATGGAAGGCAAACAAGCAGATGGATTGGATTAGCTGATGATAAGAAATTCGCGCCGCCTAGAGACACCAAAGGTGGTAATGGTGCGTTGCCAACCTGAGGCCGGGATGTTAGGCCTCTAGTAAAAGTATGTTTACAGTCTACCTTGCCCTCCGAACCGGAACACGTCAACTGCAAGCGTTGGACATTATGGCGGTAGGAATATGTAAGGCGGTGGTACTAATCCGCGCGAGTCGGTGCAAAACTCTACCACCTAGTAAGATGTCTCGGTGTTAGTTACGTTAAGCCTATGCTCGCCTTTTACGAGCTGCCTGGCAGGAAGGCAGATGGTCTATTCTGTGAAGGAGCCTGGACTCACACGGGGAAATGTGAAATGTATTAGGCAAACATATAGTTACAAAACATTTCAAAATCACAAATGGACCAATCTAGAGATCGACTGGACCTCGATGGGGCTGTCACATCTCCTCATTAAAAATATGTTACCCCGTTTAAACATAATTTTGATATTATTCAAAACAAATTAAATTGTTAAAATTAATACAAAATCACTTTACCGATCCGACTTTAATAGCATTTAGGTCAGCGTTAAAAAGATCGCGACCTTCTGCAATTAGTAGAGAAATATTTGCGGCAAGTTTAAAATGTCAAATTACGAACGTTTTTCACATTTACGTTACAGTTTTTATTTCCTTCATAATTATGGTTGGTGTTATGTTTGGCGTGATTTTAATTTATTTTGTTTTTATTTTACAAAATAAAAACCAAATCTAAAACTGACACATTTAATTACAAAGATAAAACAATATTACACTGTGTGTCGGTGACTGAGAGAAGAGGACACACCTAAAGACAATAGACCGTCTACAAGGCTCGAGATCAATTCCCGACTATGACACACTTTTAAGTTACCAGTATATGTCTGCATGGTAGAGGAGCATGGCCATTTTTTGAACGGAATCAGAGGCTGTAATATCACGAAGATAGATACGCTGCAATAAATGTATTGCGAAAAGTGCAACGATCGCATTAAAACGTTCCTATCGAAGTCAAAATAAGAGGCAGTCAGTATGTTTGTGACCCAGAGGACAAACTACAAAAATAACCGCCCAAGTCACGATCAATTTTGTTACGTACATCACTTTACGTGGGCAGCAAACATTTAACCGTTAAACCAAAAGAGGCAGACAAAAGAGTACAACCCAAGAAATGCTGACTGGTGCAGTATGTACTTATAGACTGCAGACTAATGATTCTCTGCCAGTAGTGTTGAAGACAATGCAAAGTATATAAATAGAAGTAGGAAAGTGGAGCATGATAAACAATCAGGATTGACGTTGAAATCTAACCCATGTTTGAAACTGGATAAAAGGTTTTCATTATATGATAAAGGAAGCAAGAAATAACGAAGCCATTAGGCGTAATAAATTATGACACAAACTAATTAAATTATTATTTCTCATCAAAGATAAGGATACTTGGTAGGTAATATTTACGCCTTTCTGGGATAAATTATTGTTTTAGTTTCAATTGACCAGATAACCAAAACTGTGAGTTAAAGAAAGGAACCTAATATCAAATCATTACAAATGAAATACTTTGTAATTTATATCCCATCGAAACATGAACGTAAAACCATGCCCAAGTTCAGTATTTAGTTAAAATTCAAATCTTGTTGACTGACCTAGCACATACAAAAATACAGTTTCCCAGTATGAGTTTCAGATGGGATTGCTGGAGACAATCTTCCCCAGAGGCCTATTTTAAATGCAATATTTTTCATAATCTAGCCAAAGTACAGTTTATACGCCGCATTATCCGATGTTGTCTAGTGGTCCGGGTGTTGAACTTGACTGCATGAGGTCTCGGGTTCGAATCCCGGGTCGGCCAACAAAAAGAAAATTGGATTTTTCCAATTTTCTAATAAAAAAAATGTTGGTCGGGATTGGAAATGTGGCGTAGGGTTGCCACCTATCACATTGTGGGACTTAGTGTCTTCGGCTAGTCGTGGGTGCCCTGGTTGGGCCTCTTCCAACCTCTTCTGGGATATGGGCGTGAAGATACTTGGTTCAGGTTCACTGAATAAAATAAACCATCGGCCTATCTGCCAGGCAGCTTGTAAAAGGCGAGTGCTGGTTAAAATATAATTCAGAACCAACAAAGACTGATGGCAGAGTAATGTGCAGCCACTCCACCGCTTTACGTATTCCTGTCGCCTTAATGACTGCATCATGTTCGTGCCAGATGGGTAGAGTAGTTAGCTTGCATAAGAGACCTAACATGTCGGCCACAGGACAGCGACACACCAATAACATCTATGGTGTCTATTCGCCACGCTTATATTTATATACCTAAAAAATATGCGATGGATTCTGAATGTTTTAAGATATCAGGGTATAAATGTATACTATATAAATATCCCTGGATAAGTCACACAAATTGAATCTAACCTCAAAGTAAACAAATTATATGCTACTGTTATGGGTGTTAGTCAACAATACTAATACATAGAAATACTTAAATAGATACCAGAATTAATTTAATTTAATAAACGCCCAGACTCGGAAATGCAGACATTTAAATGTTCATTACACAAATACCTGCCCCGTTAGGAGTCGAACCTAAACCTTGCGCTTGCCACTCGACCAACGAGGCGGTCAATCCAAGATAAAGGGTTGCATTGTTGCTAAGCATCACTTTTTAAAAAAAACAAAAGAATAGAATTAGAATAAAGAAGCTCTTTCACATTGACCACACAAATGGTACTTGTGCCCGTCGACATTGGTACAAAACTTACCACGCCGCTTCACAATGAAAAGAATAAAGATCCAGCGAAAGAATCTTAACATCAATGTATCAGGTCAGGTAAGAACTCTGATTAAACTGATTTTAATAAAATTTAATTTTTTTCATAACTATTATTAGGTTATCGATAAGTGGATCAACATAAAAATAGGATAGGTTTCATCTCTATATTTCAAAATATTTTTTATGATAATGGAAGAAAAACAAGAAGACATATCTCTTGATGGTAAGAAGTTCTCGTCACCTAGAGACAACAAAGGTGGTTCGTGCGTTGCCAACCTGAAGCCTCGAGCAAAAGTAAGTTTACCGGCTATCTTACCCTTCAAACCGAAACACGTCAACGGCTCGCTGTCCGGGCGAGTCGCTGCGAAACTCTACCAGTTAGTCAGATGTCACGATGACAGTGACGATAAGCCTATGCTCGCCTTATACGAGCTACTTAGCAGGGAGGCAGATGATCTATTTTGCAATGGAGCCCGGACCAACACGGGGAAATTACACAATAGGTCTAATATCCCGTCCACACAATAGCGACGCTCCAAAAGTATCTATGGTATTTATAGGTCGCGGTTATCTCTTACCAACAGAAAAGCCTGCTTGTTCGCTGTTTAACTCCATAAAAATCCAAAAAAAATGTTTTCGCTTTGAAAGAAAACATAATTAAGTCACCCCTTTTAGAACCTAAATAAAAATTTTAACAACATTGGCCCGAAAATGTTGTAAAAATACGATGCTCTGAAAAACTCTGAACTTATTAAAAAGTAATTAAATCATGAAAAAATATTCTCCGCTAAATATTTCTTCTTAAAATATTTTCTTTTAGGCGAAAACAATTTCACCGAGGCATTTGTTGGCGGTCGGGAACAAATCCTGGGGAAATTGGGACTGCGCCGACACTAATTAATTACAATTACAGTTTAACAAACCTCATCGTTGGTCAAAAGAAAAGGGTTCAATGTTTTTTATTTTGTCCCTTCTGTAAGAAAATATCCCTATTCCAGTCATAATAACTTTTATTCTCTCAATTGTAGTGATCCTAATAACATTACAAATGTATATATGTGTAAGTATATCATCCCATTTTTGGATTGGTAATGCACTACGTGCACGTTTTTGGTGTCTGTAGGCGCAGTGTATTTCTTGCAATACGAAATCAGTCCGTTTAGCTTCAAAGTTTTGCAAAATTACTTTCAGTTCGACGCTACCGGCAAACAAGCCAACCGCTACACCACAGTGGCGACAAAACCATTATTATAATGGTACATCGCACATGAAAGTTCAAGTCATGTTTATATTAAACATGTTAATGGAAAAGTTAAAATTTTAGTCGATATTTGAAAGAAACAAAAGAAAAACTGGGTGTACTGTAAATATTACTGACCGATATCGATCACGTCCTGATAATTAATACTCCTAACGAAGCGTCAAATGCAAGCCGTACTTGACAACGCTTCAGATAGAAAATTTTCTGCTGCATCGCGCTGTTAAGAATTTAATCGAATACTGAAGTGTTCTAGAACCGATAAAACTTAGATGATGCGAAACTACTCCCACTAAGTTCTTCGTACGACGCCATTACTGAAGAAATAAAACAGAAAACCAATGAATAAACTTCAGAATTTTATTGAGTGACGTGACCAATATAGCTGAAGACAAGCTGGGGTTTTCATTTTAACAACTAAAAAAAAGTTAAAAATTTTGATTCGGATTGTTTGCACTTTGCACTTGCGTCCTCTACCGGGCGGTGGGCACAGACTGAGCAAACGAAAAGCAATTAAAGCTTTTGAAAGGAACCCACTACTGAGAGCTTTCGTCTGCATTCGCTGTTCGTTCGAACAGCAGCGAATGTAATTTAAACCCAGTAAAAAGAAAAAACTGTCTTCGATTTCAATATCTTAGTCATCTGAGTACGCAAAAATTAAGTATCTTCATCAATTTCCCAGGAATGCCAGCAACAGATGCGCACTTGGCGGGAATGCGACCACCTAGGAAATACGCTATTCCAAAATTTTTTTTTATAATCGGCTTTGATTGGCATACATAAATAATATAAGGAACAAATATAATATTACCTCCTCCTTATTTTGAAGCGAAATAAAAACAAGAGCCAGCGGTCATTTTATAGATAATATATAATAAATGATGACAATGCTCCAAATTATGATCTCTAGACTAAAAATATATATTTTAATGAGTATTTTTGTCGCGTATTATTTCTTTTCTACAAAACACTTATGAGAAGAACTTCATTTATTTCTCAATGACTGGTAGTAACTTGCCATGTGTTGTTGTATGACTCTACTACATAGTAGAGTGCTTTAAAGACTTGCTTAGCTTGATACTGCTGCCACATTCATATACGAACTATATTGGTAATTTTTGATACGCATACGGAAGATATGGTCGTGAAGATAAATTTAAAAAAAAAACTCAGATCACATATAACTGACAAACCTAGGGCGTATATGCCATTTTTCTGCTCATTAATTCGGAAAAGTGGCGACATCATTTAACACAGCGGTAGGAAAGCTTTTACTCAAAAAGTCGGAAAAACTGACGATTAGATTATTATAACAATACGTAGTATCTCATTGATAAAAAAGTGGTTTTAGCATCAATCAAATCCAATTAACAAATACATTTCAAACTAATTTCAGTCCCATGAATAGCTTCACTACTACTGGAGGTTACATTCCTAACAAATATCGGTAGTAGTTTTCACATATTGCTGACTCTCTCTAATGTACTGACCTCTCTTTCGTTTCGACTTTGTCCATTGACACCACAAGACTTTTTTTTAAAGAAAAGCTGGTAAATTAGAGAAAGTCAGCAATATTTGGAACAGTCGTCAGAATTTTGTTAAGAGTAACCTCCAGTAGTAAGACAGTATTATGTTGAGCGCTTATTAAACTCTTACAAAATCGTTGACAGCTCCTGGTCTAGAAATATTAATCGAAAGCCAAAGAATGTATTTTAGTACAAAAACTAACAATGACGTTTGCATTTATTTACTTCAGATAAACTGTATGGAGATGACTCTGAAGATAGTATTCCCCAACCCTTTTCGATAAGGCTTCGTTTTGGCCTATATTTTTAATTAGATGCCTAAACCTACAAAGAGAAAGAGGAACGAGTGGTTTTTTCTTATCTAGATGTATCGATGTTAATATTACGTTCCCAACATTAACATAAGCTGAGTTGTTCGGCTTACTGACTTATCTTTCTTCGGAAAAGGAACACGTTGATGTTAAGTACTGAGGTTGTGGGTTTAGGAAAAGTTGAAATATTCTACGTGTACTACTAGGTGAATAATCCAGAAATTATGTTTGTCGTCTCTGTAAGCGGTCCAGTGTTAGCTTCAATTTCATGTAATTTCGGATTCGGTTGTCCTCCTGCCTTTCCTTTTCAGCGATACATGCTTGAACATTTTTTACTTTTCACACATACATATGTGTGTATGTACTTTATTTCATATTTTTAAGTTTTTAATACTTTACTAGGTTTAAAATAACACGAAAATTAAATATTTTCCATTAGGCCGGACGAAACCTACATGTAATACAAAGAACCATATCGATCACGCCGGCTTTAAACGAGAACATCCGCAACAGGATCGGTCCATCCTTTCAAAAGTTATGATGCCATAGACGGACGTAAACAAACAAACATTGCTACACACGCACGCACACACACACTCACACACATATATATAAATAATTCAAACTCATAATCACCCTCTTCTTCCATCAAAAGAAACTCAATAAACCAGTGAAGCATAAAGCAGCAATGTATCCTGATATCACTAAAATGATGTAAAGTTTACTATTGAAAATTTTATTTTCTCCCGCCGATCCATTAATACTCCCGTTGTTGTGCCCGCTGGGAGCCGCGCTTCAACTTTTATGGTATTACTCCAAAATATTGTTTTAATACAATACACTTTTCTGTTTACATTATTATTTTTATTCATTATCACTGCCGAGCATTACAGTCCTTATGGACGATTTACTTCTTTATGTACTGTTGCGAGTTAACTTTTATCTCTCATTAATCCCCGTGTAAGTCCAGGTCCATCGCCTCTCTGGTCTAGCGGTTCAGTTGTTGGACTTGACTGCATGAGGTCGCGGGTTCGAATCGCGGGTCGGGCAATAAAAGAAAATTGGATTTTCCAATTTTCTAATTAAAAATAAAATTTTGTTCGGGATAGGATACGTGCCCGGTTGGCGATAGGCTTGCCACCTATCACATTGTGGGACTTAGAATCTTCGGCTAGTCGTGGGTACCCTGGTTGTGCCTCTGCCTACCTCTTCGGGGATATGGGCGTGAAGATACTTTTTACTTTTTTTTTTACTTAAGTCCAGGTTCCAGGTGTAGAATAGACCATCTGTCTCCCAGCCTAGCAGCTGGTAAGAAACAAGGATAGGCTAAATGTGTCATTACTAAAAGGAGAACTTGTAGTAAAATGCCTTGCAGTAACATGCTCAGGTAGAGACATCCTTTTCTATTCTTGCTGTGGAATGACAGTAATTGGTACCAGGAATGTTAAGAAGGTAGATTTGCGCGACCCAGACACGGCCGATAGACAGCGACGTACCTATACTTTTTTTTTATTAGGGGCCATCCATAAATTACGTCACACGTTAATGGGGGGGGAGGGTATCATCTTAATGTGACATTATGTGACAAGAGGCAGGGGGAATCGAAAGCTTTGTGACGTAACATTATAAAATACTACGAAATTTATATGTGAAATAACTAACTTCAATTACTTCAACGTTGGTCATTAGTTTAATACCAACAATCATCATAGTGGAAACAACAGTAAACATGCAAAACATACTATTACTTTCTCACTTTTAATGCAAAGCTGGAAATACCCATGTACTTCATGTTAACAGGTTGGAATTCAGTGTTTAATAAAATACCAGCCATCATTCTACATTAAGTTTGAAAAGTGTGTGACGTCACATTAGGGGGGACGGGTTCTAAAAATGTGACAACCTGTGACAAGGAGGGGGGGAGGGATCGAAAAGTGCCATAATTCGCGTACGTAACGACGTAAATGGATGGCCCCTTACGTGATAATATGTAAGTAAAGATATGTAAGTATGTGTGTATTGGAAGACAAGTAATAAGTTCTCAGTTTTGAAAATGACATTGGAAAGCAATCCGAATCCGATGACGGTTCTGATACTCATCTTGAATTGCAAAAACGAGGATATGTGTTGAGCATGCATGTGTGAAGAACATCACAACAATATTTCAAGATAAAATACAGTATCTTCACGTCCGTATCTTTAAAGAGGAATGTGGATGAATAATAAGGGCTCTCACTATTAAGCGAAGGTGTTGAGTATTACAATGTACTGGGTTTTTAACGCAATGCCAAGCCACGTTGTTTTTATTAGAAAATTTAAAATATTTTAAAGTATCCTCGAAGAGATAAGCAGAGGCACAACCAGGGAACCCACGACTAGCCGAAGACGCTATGTCCCACAATGTGATAGGTGGCAAGCCTATCGCTAGCCGGCCACATGTCCCTTGCCGAGCAAAATTATTTTACTTAAAAAATTGGAAAAACCAAATTTTCTTTTTGTTGCCCGACCAGGGATTCAAACCCAAGACCTCATGCAGTTAAGTCCAACATCGGAAACGCTAGACTACAGAGGCGATAATTAAAACATTTCATGGTCCAAATATATTCTTGTTTCAGAAAAATTTATATCAGTTAGTTAACCAGTCGTTAAATATTTTATTGGTTTCAGCTAGACGTTAATATTTCACCTATGTATCTTTCGCGTTTCTATAAACATAATAAATATTTTACCCTTTTGAAAAGGTAACGCAGGCGTACCTAAGAATAAATATACCTTTCTTGGTACACCGAAAAATAATTTTCAACCGACAATTCTGTCTACAATTGTTTGATTATGTTGATTTTGTTAGGCCCCATGCAAAACAGCCGTTCGTTGTATAAAGGGGTGTTATCAACCCATCACAACGGAAAGCGTCATTAGGTTAGGTTAAAGAGATCTTAGCGACCGATCTGTACTAGATCACTTGACCTCGATGGAGCTGTCACATCTTCACACTAAAAATATGTTCTCCCGTTTAAAATTGTTTTGATATTATTCAAAACAAATTAAATTGTTAAATTAATTCAAAATCACTTTACCGATCCGACTTTAATAGCATTTAGGTCAGCGTCAAAAAGATCGCGACCTTCTGCAATTAGTAGAGAAATATTTGCAGCAAGTTTAAAATTTCAAATAACGAACGTTTTTCACATTTACGTTACAGTTTTTATTTCGTTCATAATTATTAAGTCTGGTGTTATGTTTGGCAAGATTTTATAAAATTTTGTTTTAATAATTTTAATAAAATGAAAACAGCATTAATCTGAAACGTGAATTTACACAGACAAAATAATAACATACCCTGTATCCTTGACTAGAGGTTACCTGACGCGTCTAAATAATAATAAATTAAAAAAAAATACTTGGACAAGTCAGACAAATTGAATCTAACCCCAAAGGAAGCAAATTATATGCTTGTGTTATGGGTGTTAGTCAACGATACTAATACATAGAAATACCTAAATAGATACCAGAATAAATTTAATACCCAGACCCGGAAATGCAGACATCTACATGTTCATCACACAAATGTCTGCGCCCGTCCGGAATCGAACCCGAGCCTCACGGTTGTTCTATGTAGTTGGCGTGTATGCTAGCCACTAGACCAACGAAGCGGCCTAAAGCAAATAGGCTAGTGGCTAGCCTAAAGATCTCTAGATCGATTCCCGACCGTGATATGCTTTTAAGTGTATGGATATAATGTATGGAATATGTCTGTATGGAAGAGAAGAAAGGCTTTTCCTGAATGGAACAATCAAAGACTTATCACGGAGATAGATATGCTTCAATAAATGTGTTGTGATCAAAGATAATATTAAAACTCTATTGAAGGCAAAATAAGAGGCAGCCTTACAGACCGTGACCCAGAATACAAACTACATGTTGGTCCGGGCTCCTTCGCAGAACAGACCATCGCCTTCCTGCCAGGCAGCTCGTAAAAGGCGAGCATAGACTGAACGTAACTAACACCGTGACATCCTACTAGATGGTAGAGTTTCGCAGCGACTAACCCGCATTGATACCAAAGCCTTACCTCTTCCTGCCACCATAACGCCCAATGCTTGCCGTTGGCGTGTTCCGGTTCGGAGGTTAAGGGAGCCGGTAAACTTACTTTAGCTCGAGGCCTAACATCTCGGCCTCAGGTTGGCAACGCACCACTTGCCTTCCATTATTATAAAAAGCAACCAAATTGCGATCTGGTGTTGTGTTAAGCAGCACTTTACGGGAGTAGCAAATATTTAACCGTTAAACTAAAAGATGCAGCAAAAGCGGTCTACCTAACTAACCCTGGCTAAGTGTTATAGTATGTGCATATAGAATGTAGACTATTGACTCTATCAGGGACTCTGAAAATCATGCAAAGTGGATAATTATAGGAAAGCAGAGCATGATAAACAATCGGGATTGACGTCAGCATATAATATGAGGAAAGCATAACCCATGTCTGAAACCGGATAAAGAGCATCCATTATTTGATAAATATTTCACCTGTTTACTCTCAATGAGGAAACAAGAAATAACGAAGCCATTAGGCGTAATTAATTATGACACAAATTAATTAGCTTATTAATTTTCATCAGAGATAAGGATACTTAGCTACTAACGTTTACGCCTTTCAGAACGTTCTAGAATAAATCGTTGTTTGTGTTAGATTCAATATACCAGGTGTTCCCAAGCTATGAGCTAAGGATAAATAAATTACATCGAGCTAAGGAACCACTAACGAACCAACTTTTATGGAGCCTCGTATCAAATGATTACAAATTAAAGACTTTGTTGTTGATATCCCATCAAACTTAAACTAGTAACGATAACCGAATAAAATATGAATAAAAATAATAAGGGCCGTATTCAGAAGGCAGCAATTCTGGTGACGGCCCGCATTGTGCGGAGATTTCTCAGTCTCTCGCCCTGACCACTGACGGTTCAGTTGTAAGACCACCGTCTTTGGAACTTTATTGTTTATGTTAATATTTTATTATATTTTTTATCTTAAATGTGTAAACCTAGAAAATAAGAAGCAATGCGAAGAAATGATAAAAACAATAATATTTTACATTGCATGAAAAAGGGTAATTGTACAAAAGTTCTTAAAGTATATATTATATAGTTCTAAACCTATTTCGCTGTAGTTAGAGCAAAAAAATAATATGATCCCCTGAACATTACATTTTGCAGTTAATTAACGAATTTTAATTTACTTATTGTTTGTAGTATAATTATATATTGATGTTACTATGTCAAACATACATTCATTCAAAATTAAAATTGATGTTGCTTATTATAAAATGTATCATAAGTCAACTCGTATTTATTAATTTATGTCAATATACAATTATTTAAAAACACAATGTCATATTAACTTGTCAATTTATACATTTCAATTTTAATATTTCAAATAATAATTTGTGTCTAATCTACCAATCTCTTTGCAAAAAAATCCTATAATTTTAGGTATGAGAACATAAAGATTGATTTGACAAAAAAAAATTGATATTATCCATCGTCGGCGCTTGGTGAAACTTCCAAATGTTTACGTCTTTTTAAGAAAGAAACACTTATACTGTTTTAATATTTAGAAGTGTTACCAGACCAAATATAAATACTTATCATAACACTACATACCTACTTGTTGGTCGAAAGGTTAGCGCCTAACATCAGCGATCAACTTGGAGGCATGGGTTCGATTCCCGAAGGGGCCAGCATTTGTGTGATGCTTACTTATATGTCAACATTATTGAGTTTGGTTGTTTATAAAATTTATTCTAGTATCCATTATTATATGCATTAGAATTATTAAGTAGAACCCATAACGCAAGCACATAATTTTCATACTTTGGTATTAAATTTTTTCAGGAATATTTAATTACTTGAACGGCTTTTAATTGCCATATTCTGAGCTATAGACTTAAAGTCTACAAAAAAGTTGGGTACGCAATCTAATCTGGCAGGACTAAACAAACGTGTTTTGTCTCTTTCTATAACTAGCGTTAAAAGAAGATGGTGATAACTTAAAACAAATTCACTTAGTGCGCAACGAAGTTACCTTCCTTTATACTCGAAAAACGTATCTCCTCTGTGGTCTACCGGTCAAGTTTTGGACTTGAGCGCATGAGACGTCAAGTTCGATACCCGTTTGGAACAACTAAAAAAATATTTTTTTACAGTTTACTTACAAGAAATAAAGTTGCTCTGGTTTAAATATGCGCCCGATTGGCGATAAGCTTGTCACCTATCGCTTTATGGGATTTAGTGAGTTCGGCTATTCTTCGGTGCCCTGGTTGCGTCTCTTTTTACCTCTTCGGGGATTTGGGTATGAAGATATCATTTACATAGAATTTATAACAATGATTACAATTATCACTACTACGGAAGAATAAACATAAAAAGTTTTTTTTTCAAACAAGCAGACGGATTTCCTGATTGTAAGAAATTCACACCGCCTAGACACCAAAGGTGGTAACAGTGCGTTGCCAACCTGGGGACGGAACGTTAGACCTCGAGTAAAAGTAAGTTTACCGGCTAACTTATCATCCGAACCGGAACACGTCATTGGCAAGCACCGACGTTAAGACGGCAGGAATAGGTAAAACGGTGGTACTAATCCGGGCGAGTCGCTGTGAAACTCTACCACCTAGTTAAACGACACTGTGTTAGTGACGATCTGTTAAAAAACAGAACAAAATAAAGAATTGAGCCTATGCCTATCAATTTTCGCGCAGATAACCCATGAGTATAAGTATCAGAATAAACATCGTCTAAATTACTAGCAATTATATCTAAACACGCACCTTTCCTAGAAGGTTTTAGGGTATGGCCACAATTTTTTTTTTAATGATTGATAATAATTGTTTATTGGTAGGTTGTAGATGGTGTATGTTCCAATGTCCACATAAATTTTCTTTTTAGATTTTTTTGTGATATTTTCTATTAACACTTCTAATTTATTAAGAAATACATTTACGTTTGAATCTGACGTACGATAAATTATACATATAAGTCTTAAGCGTAGTTAATTAAAAAAAAAACATTTTAAAACCCCCCGACACAAGAACTTAATTTCCCTTAAAAAATTAAAAAAATATCCCTGTATATTTGCAGGCTTCGGTTAATCTCCCCAATTTCACCCATCCCCCACAACTTTTAACCGGCTAAACCGATTTTCATCAAACATGTCTATGACATGTTATAACACTCGCATATTAGTTATCTTTAATACAAAAAATCTAAATTGAAATCACTGCATCCATTCGGGAGTAATGATACCACAGACAGACACGACAAACTTGTAACACCCCTTTTCTTGCGTCAGGGATAACAAAAAACGATTAAAAACCGGAATACAAAATCCAACCGAGCTTTTGCCTATTAATTCCGATTCAATCAAACATTTCCCAAATCGAACCTGTGTAAAGATTGTTATTTATTCAATCAGTTTAATTGAACGGCTCGATCAAATTAGGATCAAAATACTTCAAAGTGAAAGCTTGGTGTGCTTTGGTTTAGTCCTGATTGCTTTGCCGCATTACATCGCATTAAGCCTCACAAAAAGTACCAATTTCGTTGGACTTTGGAATTTTTTAATTGATTTCTACTTGAAAATTTAATTTTATCTCCGCCTCGTTTGTCGAGGGGTTAGCATATACGCTTAACTTTACCGACTATCCATGAGACTCGGGTTTGATTTGAGGTGTACAAATTTGTGTGATGAACGTCAAAATGTCTGCATTTCTGTGTTAGAGTGTGTTCATTAAATTTATTTTCAATTGTTGGTCCGGGCTCCTTTACAGAATAGACAATCTGTCTTCCTGCCAGGCAGCTCGTAAAAGGCAAGCATAAGTTTACCGTCTCTATACCGTGACATTTGATTAGGTGGTAGAGTTTGGCAGCGATCCACACGGATTGGTGGCTTACCTGTTCCTGCCGCCATACCATCATAACGTGTTCCGGTTCGGAGGGTAAGGTAGCCGGTAGACTT
>NJDD01000021.1:502604-514841 GCA_002245505.1 Calephelis nemesis
TTATAGAGCTAATGCTTATACAAATGAAAATTATTAAATCAAATCACCAGGTACAGTTTTTAAAAAAGTTGTTATTATTAAATTTTCTATTTTCTCCTTTAATTTCTGTTTTGGCAATTTTACACCCTTTTTTACCTTGGTTTATCTGCTAAACTTACGTATGCAAAAGGCTTGATGTCCCAGTCTTAAGTTAGCAATACACAATAACATCTTAGTTGACCTAATCTGATATGCATTATTCACCCTCCTAAATTATAAATGTAAATAAGATATTCATTATTACACCTAAGTTATTTATCAAAAAACATGTTATATTACAACTTTAACATATTTTTCCGATATAAAACATCCAACATTTTTTTCTAGCTACCATGAAACATAGAAACTGATGTCACTTCTAGAAAATTTACCCGTAGTCTGCTAAGTGTCACTCGCAAGTCACGCCTCGTGACGCCGCCGGTAAAAAATGTCACTCTCCCCCAATATCCGGATTCTAAATTTGTAGAGCAACTGCCCGTTTTCGACATACAACGAACGTTCTTTTGCATTTCATTAGAGTTTTTTAAAACTATCCGTTACATACGAGTGATAGATTGACTTTTTTATGCACATAAGTGGTTTTAGACGACATTTAGATTTAACGAAAGCTATTTCTATATCTATCCTGAATGATCTGTGTCCGACTATAATTGGTAATTCGTATACTACATTGTAGATATAAACAGACATACACATGTGGACTTTGTAATATGTTATGTAACAAAAATATATTCAAAATTTAAAATTTTATTCAAAAATTTACACGCAACAATATCATATATTTGATTACGTTATGGTACGAGGGGTTAGAGTACATACCAAACGCTACCTTCCACGAGGCTCGAGTCCAAACTTCGAGGCAGGCATTTTAAATATGTATTTATTTCTGGATTTTGGAATCTACCTCCATTTAAGTATTTATAACAATTACTATTGTAGATTAACATTCACAGCAAAAGTATATGTGCATAATTATATGTTATTTATTGTGTTGTTTGTTATTACATCAATTTGTGTTATTCACTTATTTGCTTAGTCATTTAATAATAAAGAAAATATTTATTTATTATTATTAATAAAGAAACATGCAGAATTTCCTCATGGAAGTGAAACAGGACGTCCATTAATTAGAATTTTAATAATTATAAACCTAACGTGTGGCTAAAACATTCCTAAGATAACATGTTGAAGAATGAAAATGTAAGGCGTTTAAAAAAGTAGCTGTGAAACTCACACTAAAAACGTAGTGTACGGACTTCTACCTTAGTTTTCTTACTTTTTTAGGCAAGATTTGAATTTATTTTATTGTTAGTTATGGATAGGCTAACTACTGGACCGATTTGAAAAAAAAATTTCACCATTAGAAGCCAACATTATTCCTGAAGAACATAGGCGACATGTTTTTGCGGAAACTTAAAAATATTGTCTAACCGTGCGAAGCTGGAACGGGCTGTTAGTAGTTTTTATAAATATATTTGTAGTTGCAACTCGTATTTTCTGCTAGGGAAAAGAAACATATATAGGATTGATTCTTAAATATTAGAAATGATTGAAATATGTTATAGGACAATGACGATAGCACTGATAACTTATAGTTGGACGAAGTTGATTTCAAGTAAAAATATGATAAAAAGGATAAGGGAGAAAAGAAAATATAAGTGAGGTAGAAGAAGACTTAAAACTGTGTAAATTAACAAAACAAAATAATAAAGGGAAAACCAGGTGTTGTATTATATAAACGAGGAGCTAAAAAAGACGGGTTGCACTCCGGGACTGCCGGCAGAAGTGAAAACTTTAATATTAACGTTGTGCATTTTTTAAAATTTTGGAATGTTTAAGGAATAATTTTGCACGAATTGCTTTAATTATCTGTATGAAAATACTATCATTTATGTGGTAGAATACAATATTAATTTATTGCGCTATCGTACACAAACATGACTACACGAACATTCGCGCAAGCGCTCTGCGCCGTCTTGCGAATTTTCGATCAGGTCACGGATCCTGACGCGAGTTTAGAAGTTTTTATCCATTCCGAAAAAAATGCGCAACGCCGCTTAAGAAGTTTTCACTTCAAAATACAGTGAAGAGAATGCTCTTAATTTGATTTTAGCAAAAGACAGCGAAGGCACACGGCTTTCCGAATAGTAAATGATAACCACAGCCCATAGACACCAAAGATGTTACAGGTTCGTCACTGTACTGTGACCGGGGAATCACGCAACTTGTGCAAGTCTACCTAAGTAATTGTGTACGTCTATAATACAAGTAGAAGGTTAGAGTTCATAAATTGAAATATGAACAAAGAGATGCTGAATAAGTTAAAAGGTTCATTTTACAAAGTCAAACCAAGCGTAGGTTTAAAGTCTCAAATGTATTTTACAAAAAGTAACTCATCTCGTCTAAATCATTAATCTCAGACTCAGATAAAGTCTAGACCCGTTCAAGTTAATGTCTAGAATTTAGATAACTTTGTTGATTTGGTTAATTTAATGGTGGACGTGTCAGTGCCTTTAAGCGATTCTCATTTCGTTTGCAAAAAATAAAAAGGTTTTGCAATCACCATAATTTAATCTAAACAAAAGTGCAGAATCTGAAAGGCTTGACCGACTACAAAAAAGGAGGTTCTAAAATCGACTGTATTTTTCATGGTGGTTAAAACTTCCCGCCGCCTAGAGACACCAAAGAAGGGATGGCCGACCGACCATCCCCATCTTGGCCGGGATGTTAGGCCTCGAGCAAAAGTAAGTTACCGCCTACCTTGTCCTCCGAACCGGAACATGTCAGCGACAAGTGGTGACATTATGCTGGCAGGAATAGGCAAGATAGTGGTACCAAACGGGCGAGTCGCTACAAAACTCTACCACCTAGTCAGATGTCACGGTGTTAGTGACAGTAAGGCTATTCCCGCCTTTTACGAGCTGGCATAGAAAGGCAGATGGTCTATTCTGCAAATGATTCCGTGGTTGTTGTAGGTATATAATCCCATCTTGGTACCCAATTAAATCATTGGACTCGGTTTTTGCAGTTTTAATTTAACTAGTGGTCGCCCGTTAATAAATTTTAATATCTTGTTGATAAGAAAGCATCTTCATTTCTCGAGACCAACTACTTTGTTTCCAAACTTTTTAGTGCGTCATGTGATCTTTCATCGTTATCATATTTGTTTGTGTGTGTCAAATGCATGTAATGTACTTTCTAAGCATTATTATTGAAAAATATTAGCGGTTTGCACTTCTCCTACACATAAACTGTAAGTGTGTCAAATTTTATGCTCTTGCGTCCGCGCAATTTTCGTAAAAAAGGGTCGTACGTATTAATATATAGATTATGTAACTTGCAAACGTTAGCAATAGCTACATATACCTAACTGAGTACGTCACTTGTTTTTGTTTGACAGTACTTTTTCATTGACTGTGTGTTCTAGCGATCTAGCGGTGTTGGGCTTCATGAGGTCTCGGGTTCGATATCCGAGTCGGACAAACAAAACGAAAATGTGTTTTTTTCAATTTTCTAGTAGAATAAAGTTTTCCGGAATTGGATACGGAATTAGATTGGCGATAGGATTGCCACCTATTACATGGTGAGACTTAGTGTCTTCGGCTAGTCTTGAGTACACCCAGTTGAGCACATCCAAGGCGGTTGTGAGTTTTGAAATAAAACCGTAGTTTCGCGGCCACGTGAAAACCGCTCCCTGTAGGCTAACTTTTGAAGTATTCTATCGACTTCAAAAAAGGGATATATCTTCGGCTCCTGCATATTTCGTGTATGTTAATCGATTCCTCCGTCATTTCTGGACCGATTTAAAAACTTGTTTTTTGAAAATGTGAAGTTGTTCTAACGGTACCAACTCTGGCTCAGATGATGAAAATATTGAAATATATCGAAATCTATTTCATTTCAGTTTCACTGCAGTTAAAGTGTTTAACTTATAATAAAAGTACACATATTCTTTTGACACATTTACATATACATATATATGGAAATACACTCGAGAAATAAATAACCCTTGCTTGCAAACTAGAAAAGAATTAAAAATATATTATATTTCACAACAACTCAATCAATAGGGGCTTATGTCTTAGACGTAGGCTCTTAACTTTTCATATTAGAATAAAAGCTCATTATTTTCCCCTTGATGTTTTATTAGCTGTTTAAGTCAACATCTTCAGTTTTTAAGTACAAGCCATTTATTCTATACGTACATTATGTTATATTCCATTATGTTTTATTACATTTTATTATATTTAAATACTTCCAAAAAGTAGGAGGTTTTTAATACATCTGTATTTTTGACATACATAGAGTGTTGTCATATTTCTTTTAGAAGAAATGAAAGTAAAATTTTAAGATACGCGCACATCTGTAACACAAAAGTAACATCATGAAGTTGCCTGCTTTAGGAACATGTTATTACATTCACGCATGTGTTTTATATTCATACAAGTGCAATTTACATATTTTTCGTTACAGTTTTTTTTAGTAGTGCCATATTACTTGATTATAATTGGTAAGTTCTCATGCGCCTACATAAGTACACGCACCAAGTTTTTTTTATTTTTTTTTTTGTTTGTTTCACAATCAATCGGCCAATAATCCATTGATAAAAGGATTTTGATAGTTCTTTTTTCGAAAGCTATGTTTTTTTTATTGATAAGTGGTATAAATTGATTACAACATTTACAAATGTAATTTTGTCTATCCTTGTAGTAAACAAGATTCAGGTAATATTTTGTGATTGGTCCAGAGATATTTACAGCTACGTCCATGTCATATTCGGATTTTAAAAAGCGGGCGGAGTGAAGTTTAGTGACGATTTCTATATTATTACTAGCTGACCCGGCAGACGTTGTTCTGCTTTTATTTAATGTGATTTAAGTGAAAAAGTTTGAGTGATAAGGAATCACTATATGAATATATACGAATCACATATGAAAAATAAATAGTAGCCGATTCTCAGACCTACTAAATATGCATATAAAGTTTGGTGAAAATCGGTAAAGTCGTTTTGGAGGAATTCTGTAACTAACATTGTGATACGTTAATTTTACATATTAGATATTTGGACTTTTTGTTATGATACTAGTATCTGCCATTAATCAAGTTTATGATTTCATCAAGTTGCCTATTTTAAAGTTGCCTATTGTATTTTAAATGTAGTTAAAATAGTTCAAAATTGTTCTGTCATAAAGTCATGATAGGGTCTTAGTTAAAGCGATGACCTCCTTACTTAAGCTCGTTTAGTAAGATTTGACGGCAACGAGGAACTTCACAGTACACTATGTTTCTCATAAATACTACACTTGTACAGTTTAACTAAAGGAAATAGTACAACATTCCACCAATATTGTGTAGTAGGCAGAGGCACAAGCACGACTAGCCGAAGACACTAAGTCCCACAATGTGATGCGTACCTACCGGTACGTTACCTATCGGTAACCGGGCAGATATTCAAACCCGTGCAACGTTATTTTTATTAGAAAATTAAAAACCTACAATATTTTTTTGCGTGACCCGGGGCTTGAACCCAGTACCACAGGAAGTCAAGTCTGACGTCAGACCGCTAGACCACAGAGGCGAAGTCATATTTTAAATGTTTTTTAAACAAACAATGTTGACCAGGATTAAATAAATTGTCGCTTAGCTATAGGTTTACCACCTATCACATTGTAAGACTAAATTGCCTTTGCTAATCGTACGTGCTCAAATCACACCTCTGACTACTTCTTCCAGGATACGGGCGTGAAGATACTTCACTTCTTAAAATAAAGATATCAGCATCTTGTATATGCATTCAATTACAATTATTTTGACACAAATCGAACAAAATACCACGTAAAAATTTTATGATCTTCATCTGGTTTACTTCAGAATAAGTTTACTTTAGACTGTAATTTCCAGTTGCTACAGTAGAAATTCTTTTAACAAGACGTTTAAGTAGTAAAATGTTTCAGCTACCTATTTGTTTCTTTTTAGGTCTTATTATGTTGAAAAACACCAACATCTGGTTTGTGATCTGTCACTGCAGTTTTGTTTAAACTAAACAAATACCTTCAAAAAAAGTTGAGAGGTGTCAAGAGACACACAAGACCGAGAGAGAGAGAGAGAAGGAGAGACCGTGAGAGAGACCGACAGAGAAATATACGCACGCCGCACAGCTTACAGCAAAAAGTGTAGTTACAGCTTTTCGTGTATTTTTTTTTCGTCAAGCCCGCTTTTACAACGCACGATAAGGAACTACTCCGTAATAATTAATAATGTTAAGGGATATGAAGTTGGCCGTCTCTTTAGTCGAGGGGATTGCGAACACGTCTTGCTCCAACGACCATCTGCGATGCTCGGTTTCGATTTCAAACAGGGGCAGACATTTGTGTGATGAATATTTAGATGTCTGCATTTCCAGGTCTGGGTGTTTATTAAATTTGAACTTATTTATGTATTTCTATGTATTAGAATCGTTGACTAACATCCATAACACAAGCATATAATTTGTTTACTTTTAGGTTACATCCAATTTGTGTAACTCTTCCAAGGATATATATTTATAGTAAAAAAAGTACACTTCCACACAACTTTATATCCCTAGATATTTATTTGTAGTAAAAAAAACTTCGACACAAAACATAGATATTAATAACGCGTCGCTATATAAGTGCAAGTACACTAATTATCTCACCCTCCATCATGGAACATTACAATGAAGAGGACTGACTCTATCTCTAAAACAAATCAGTAGTACGAATCTGGGCAAGCAAGCACGACATATTAACCATCTAGTGTAAAGATTTACAACATTATATAGTTTATTTATAACAGTCATTATCGAGGCCACTAATCGTTAACTAATTAATGTATTTTAAAGTCCGCCAGAATAGCAGCACGCGTCCCCATCCGGAAGGAGACAGTTTAAACAATGCTGGCGCGACACGTTCTGGACTTTGTAGTCTGTTTCATGTGAGGATCCTTTCTATTTTTGTAATTCTAAATATTAGGTGTGAATACCACCCATGATTTAACATATTTTTAAGCTTATGTTAAATATATAAGAGAAAACTTCTTTCGCGGCGTTGCTCACTTTTTTTGGAATGGGTAAAAACTTCTAAACTCGTGTCAAGACACATGATCGGTTCGAAAATTCGTAAGACGGCGCAGGGCGCTTGCGCGAAGGTTCGTGTTGTCATGTTTGTGTACGATAGCGCAATAAATGAATATTGTATTCTACCATATTAATGATAATACTTTCATACTGATAATTAAAGCAATTTGTGCGAAATTATTCCCTAACCATTCCAAAATATCAAAAATGCACAACGTTAATATTCCAGTTTTCTTTTCTGCCGGCACTTCTGGAGTGCAACCT
This sequence comes from Calephelis nemesis, assembly GCA_002245505.1. Taxonomy (NCBI): domain Eukaryota; kingdom Metazoa; phylum Arthropoda; class Insecta; order Lepidoptera; family Riodinidae; genus Calephelis; species Calephelis nemesis. The sequence goes on from NJDD01000021.1 coordinate 510,004, forward strand.
GTCGTTTTTTTTCAATGACTTCAAATCATGATGTTCACAATTCAACGATGTGTTTTTATATTATGCCCGTCATTGTGACGTCATTTTTACCAAACAGACTGATTGGGTTGATATGATCCAAATTTGGTCAAAATTCAGCAGGCGCAAGCGCCCTGCGCCGTCTTACGAAATTTCAGTCACGTGTCTTGGCGTGAGTTTAGAAGTTTTTACCTATTCCAAAAAAAGTGCGCAACGCCGCTAAAGAAGTTTTCACTTCAAAAAAGGGAAAATCGCTTTTGCATTTTACAATGTTTAGTACTGTTTTTCTAAATTTTCAGATATATTTTTTTGAAATGACGTATGTAATATTGCTAAATCAAATATGATGTGTAACCTTACCACATGAAAATTTAAACGCTTAGTAAACATGCGTTTCATTGAACAGTGTCCAAACTGAGATTCAACCACTAATTTGCTGACACGTCATCCTCTTGTACTCGTAACCTGATACAGGTTGGGTGTCAATTTTAAATAGTGTTTAAGCTAAACCGGCACTTAAATATTTTTTGTGGTAAAACAGTATTATGGTCTATTGTAACAAACTACCGTACTCACTCTTCACTACTAAATCTGTAAGTTTTAGTTGTGAAAACGAGTTTTTATAATTCAAAAACCAATTATTATTTATTAACAAGCCTTTACAATCTTTCAATAGGAACATTTGTTTCCTGAATTCGAAATAACCATGGTTAATGGGAATAGGAACTAGTGTGGAATCGGCTTATTAAGGTGGCGGTGACAAGTGTTTCAATTCACTTGAAAGGAAACTTATCTTCTTCAAATGAAGTTGTTGTTTACAGTGTTAAAATTTAATACATTTAATATAATTAGTGTTTTATTTTGTTTTTGTTACGTTTTTCTTTCGACAGTTAAACTTAATTTTTAAATTTTAAAACCCTAACGATACCATTTCAGCAGATTAAGGCAACATATTTACCTTATGCTATATAAAAACAGATTGAATATAATTATATAGGACAAAATTTTTTCAATCTTTGTATCTGTCAGAGCAGTTAGCTTAGATATAATAACACGATTATTTTTTCCACACTCTTCTGCATACGTTGGTATGCTAAAAAAATAATCGGTTTCATTATAAAATGTGTAAGTCGTATTTTACTTTTTTTAAATCATATGTTAAGGTCACCGGCGTCTTAAGCAGGACTCGAGTCCGGACGTCTATTTTTATATTATTATCCTAACTAGTAACAAGGCAACACTATGGACGTATAGAGAAAAGACACAACTGACAAAAAATAACTATCGAAACGGTTTCGCTTAAAATTTTTCTTTTTGAGTTTCTTATTAAACTTTTGATCTGGGTTTGAAGCATTCAATAGGGTATCGGATATACGTAACCTTAAGCATATTTACTTTTGATCGTATCGTTTTGTTACAAGATTTTTATAAATTAGAATGAATAAATAAACAGAATTAATGAAATTATAAATATAGTTTTTTTGTTTTGTTTTGTCTTGGGAATTATTTTTAATCATTGACTTCGTATAAATGTTTTTAATTGTTGAACTGGTATTAAGATTTTCTATAATAATTGTTCAAACTAACAAAAGTATAAATGTGTAATAAAAAATAGGAATAAATGATACGGATCAGATCATATTATTAGTTTTTATTTTTTAGATTATCCTTTAGTTATTTTTGATAAGAGTTATTTATTATTTAATTATAATATTGTTGTAAAATTTGCATACCAGTTGCACTGGTGAAGTAGGTGAAAATGTAAAAGAAATAACAAAACACCTTTAATGTACATCACTTCAAAGCAAATAAAGACTCTATTATTATTAATAATATAACATACAATTGTTACTTGAACAACAACTGGTTTTCTAACACCTTGTGTTTGTTTTCTAAAAGGAATAGAACAAAAAAGTAAAAAAGTCTGTCAATTATCTTGAAAATTGCTTCGAAGTACATTTATGGTGCAGCATCATATTTTACCTGGTTCTGAATATTATGTAAATGTAATACATGCAACACACACCAGTAACAATATTATGCCATATTATATATTGACTTTAAGTCAAGTCAAACGCGAAAACATGTTTTGAGTTTCTATACGTCTTTTATGGGTGGAAACTGTGAGACAATGGGTACATTTTCCGGTTGAGTCCACTCTCTCTCTCCCTTACTTTCTCTTTCTTAAGTTCTCTGTGTCTCATCACAATTGCATACCTAAGTAAGATATAAAACATACTTACAATCCTGTTATTTTATATAAATATATATTATGTATAAAATTCCCGTGTCACAATTTCAATTACCGTGTTCCTCTAAAACGGATCTAAGGATTCTCATGAAATTTTGTGAGCATATCAAGTAGGTCTGAGAATCGGCTAACATCTATTTTTTAAAACCCTAAGTGATGAGAGTGAATCACAGCAAAAAAATAGCAGAACAACGTCTGCCGGGTCAGCTAGTAATATTATAAATGCGAAAGTTTATATATTTGTTTGTTGTTTTGTTATTCCTTCACGCAAAACTGCTGAACCGATTTTTATAAAGTTTGGCACATAGCATAGCTTTATCCCAAAAAAAATCTTATGGACCAATAACCACGCAGGCAACAGCTAGTATTTTATATTAGAATAACACTTGTAATAATAGTTTTACTTTATGGGAATTAATGAAAAAATATGAGATGTGTCGTTTTGTTACAAAGCAAAAGCAGAATAGATGGAATTCGAAATTCTCATACGCTTTCCTGAGTGAACGAACCGTCTTGGCTTGTACCGACTGCGTTGCTATTTGTGTACAGTGTTGCTAGACGGCAGAATTGTATTTCGTACCAAGATTAGCAAACTCATAACAGCAGAAACCATATCATTTTTCTTTATTTTACATCGATAGCGGATAACGACCATTTTTAGATTTTCATTATCATTATCGCCTCTGTGGTCTAGCGGTCCGGATGTTGGACTTGACTGCATGAGGTCTTTGCTTCGAATTCCGGGTCGGCCAACAGAAAGAAAATTGGATTTTTCAAATTTTCTAATAACAAAAAATGTTGGTTGGGATTGAAAATGTGCCCGGTTGGCGATAGGCTTGCCATCTATCACATTATAGGACTTAGTGTCTTCAGCTAGTCGTGGGTGCCCTGGTTGTGCCTCCGCCTACCTCTTCGGGGATATGGGCGTGAATATACTTTTTAGATTTTCATTCAATTAGTTTCGTTTAAGCGGGTACTTTCCCCCAATTTTTTTTTGTTGCATTCAAACTAGGTTTGAAATAAAACATCGTAAATGTTTTTTAATATTACTAAATGTACTTTTCGATGTTTTAATGCGAAACTGTAGAAGGAATAACATTTGAGGAGACGGAACTGGAGGTGACACTGGTATTTTAATGGTGTTGTATCAAAGGTTTTTTAAATGCATGTTTCACTAACTTACTTTTGCGGCTCCACCCACGTTCAAAATAATATTGTTGTTATATATTGTAGCCTTTGTGTTATGCTGATGTACAATCCATTCATGTAAAGTTTCATCTTAATCCGTTTGGCAGTTTAAACGAGTGAGAGTAACAAACACCCGTTCTTTCTTACATATTTTTATTTTCACAAAATTAGTACGAAAATAGTGTACGACTTATCAAATCTCGTACGAAAATCTCGAAATTGTACGAAATTTTCCATATGTCTGGCTATTTGTGTAAGAAGAGGGCGCGCGGCTGCCCCTTCTTTTGTTCATGTTTCGGTGAAAAATAGATCAGAAGCACATTAGAAGGGTGTTTCGGGATGGGTGAGTCAGTGACGGGCAGCGCGCCGGCGCGTGCGCAGGATACGCTGAAATTCAGTGTTGTTAGTGATTGTGATGTGTTATGGTGAATTTTGTGTATTTCCATATGGATTCTACTATTGGTAATATTTTCATATTAAGTTATTTATTATACCCTGTCAACTAGGCTTTTAACGAATTTTTTTTTGTTATACACCTTGCTTATAAATGTAAAAAAATTGTGAAATGGATAGAATTATGAAATTATGGAATTTGTTGTTCTTTCACGTAAAAACTACTGAAGGGATTTAGACGAATACATGAATATACTTATAGTTTATAGATCAGAATAACACATAAGAAACAATTATTAATAAAATAAAATAAAATTTGGTTATTTCTTTGTTAGCAATTTAAATTGCGAAACAAACAAATAACCTCCAATTTGTATTAAAGAGGAAAGAAAACAAAATAGTCAAAAAGGATTAGTGTTAATATGATAAAAAACATTGCAATCTATTTCCATAGATATAACAGAGTTTGAATAAATAAATTATCTCCATTTTCAAATGGTTGCATGAATTAAAGTACAAATTAAAGTTTTTTTTATTTATTTGAATTAAAAACATATAATTAACAATAAAGGTGCAACATAAACTCATAAAAGTTTTTCTGTGCACCAGTGAGTCAAGAGATTCTAACAGGAAAAATGGATAATAAATATAAATATTTCTGGACAAATTACACAAATTGAATCTAACCGCAAGGTAAGCAAATCCAAATGTATTAACATAAAAAGGCTTAAATAGATAACAGATTAAATTTAACAAACGTCCAAACCCGAAAATGCACACATCTAAATGTTCATCTCACAAATGTCTGCCCCAGTAATCGAACCTGAGCCTCGCAGTGTAGTTACATGTATACGCTAGCCCCTCGACTTACGAATCGGTCAAGATTATGACTTCGTTAATACCAAATGTTTTTTGACAAATCAGACAGATAAATATAACCATGTAGTTGATACCTTCTATCCCCTAAGAATCCTTTAGCTAAGTAATG
>NJDD01000021.1:517499-534817 GCA_002245505.1 Calephelis nemesis
GTCAGTGACGGGCAGCGCGCCGGCGCGTGCGCAGGATACGCTGAAATTCAGTGTTGTTAGTGATTGTGATGTGTTATGGTGAATTTTGTGTATTTCCCTATGGATTCTACTATTGGTAATATTTTCATATTAAGTCTGTCAACTAGACTTTTCACGAATTTTTTTTGTTATACACCTTGCTTATAAATGTAAAAAATTGTGAAATGGAGAGATTTTTGTTGCTCTTTCACGTAAAAACTACTGAAGGGATTTAGACGAATACATGAATATAGTTTATAGATCAGAATAATACATAAGAAACAATCATTAATAAAATATAATAAAATTTGGTTATTTGTTTTTTAAATTGCGAAACAAACAAATTACCTCCAATTTGTATAAATGAGAAAAGAAAACAAAATAGTCATGAAGGGTTAGTGTTAATATGATAAAAAACATTGCAATCTATTTCCATAGATTTAACAGAGTTTGAATAAAAAATTATCTCTATTTTCAAATGGTTGCATGAATTAAAGTACAAATTAAAGTTTTTTTATTTATTTGCATTAAAAAAACATATGATTAACAATAAAGGTGCAACATAAACTCATAAGAGTTTTTCTGTGCACCAGTGAGTCAAGAGATTCTAACAGGAAAAATGAATAATAAATATAAATACTTCTGGACAAATTACACAAATTGAATCTAGCCGCAAGGTAAGCAAATCCAAATGTACATAAAAAGGCTTAAATAGATACCAGATTAAATTTAACAAACGTCCAAACGCGAAAATGCACATATCTAAATGTTCATCTCACAAATGTCTACCCCGGTAATCGAACCTGAGCCTTGCAGTGTAGTTAGATGTATACGCTAGTCCCTCGACTAACGAATCGGTCAAGATTATGATTTCGTTAATACCAAATGTTTTTTGACAAATCAGACAGATAAATATAACCATGTAGTTGACATCTTTTATCCCCAAAGGACCCTGTAGATAAGTAATGCGAGAGAAATAGCGGGTCTTAACTAGCTTAAAATAAATATGGCGCAATTATGTGATGATTCAGATACCCCTTCGTGTTATAATTTATAATACTAGATCAATTTACTGATGCAATCTACATGGTAGAGTTTAAAAAAAAATATCTTCACGCCCGTATTCCCTAAAATGTAGGAAGAGGTACAAACAGGCGACTAGCCCAAGACACTAAAGTCCCACGAAAAGATAAATGGTAAGCCTATCACCAACCAGGAACAAATACCATTCCGGCCAACGTTATTTTTTGTAAGAAAGTCAAGAAAACATTTGCCTTTGGTTGCCCGACCCGGGTATCGAACCCGAGACCTCGTAAAATCAAGTCCAACATAGGACCGCTAGACCACAGAGGCGACCTCTGGAGGTCTACCCTCCAGAGGTCGCCTCTGTGGTCTAGCTCTTACTACTTCGGTGTAGGAACTTCGCTTTGCCTTTTTTCATCACCGTTATAATATAGTACCAGACATGGTCGGGATACGTTATACGATTTGGAACTTCATACAGCCTAGAACAATGTATGTTACACAGAATGTGAATATCCTACAAATATTATAAATGCGAAATTTTGTGTATTTGCTTTTTTGTTTGTTACTCCTGCACGCAAAACCTGCTAAACTGATTTTCATGAAATTTGGCACACACATAGGGTAGTTTTTATCATAAAAAGTGTTCCTCTCGGACCATTACCCGCGCGGGCAGAACCCGCGGGCAATAGCTAGTTTACATTTTTTTTACAGCTAAATGATGCTGAAAATAACCTTATCTTGTGTCAAAGGTGTAAAAAAATTAACAATCAGGTTTTCGGTGGAACCAACTTAAAAGAACAACTGATTTAGCATGACGCTTAACTTTTCCAGGCTTAAGGTTAGCAACGCACCACTAATATCGTTTTGACTTGGACTTTCTACCATCAAGAATCCCGTAAGTTCATTTGTAAAGAAAAAAAGGTTGTTTGTAAATTACAATAACCGTGTTCAGAAAAAGAAGGTTAATTTTTTTTCCAAAATATAAAGTCGTCTTATCAAAAAACATAGACCAAAGAAAAAGTAAAAGTAAGTTTATATTACAGTCTTTATCACATTGTAATAAATACTGCGAGTATGTCATGTTATTTCTTAGATCTTCCCCTACTACACCTACTACTTGGTACTCAGTAAAAGTAAGTAAGTATTTTCACACCCCGCGCAACGTTTTTTTATTAGAAAATTGAAAATGTACAGTTATGTGGAAAGATACAGTATTCGTGTAATTAATTTCGTTGCCCTCGCTGTGAGCTAGCTTGAAGATATACTGGCCAGCAAAACAAAAAACAGTATGAAATGCGGCGACAACATACAGGGTTTTACTCTCCATCGTCTTACGAATTTTAGATCAGGTCACGTGTCCAAGAGTTTAACATTTTTCACCCATCACAAAAAGTGCAGACCGCTATTAATTTTTTTTAAACATAAAGTATCTTCACGCCCATATCCTCGAAGATGTAGGCAGACGCACAACCAGGGTACAAACGGCTAGCCATAGACATTAAGTCCCACAATGTGATAGGTGGTAAGCCTATCGCCAACCGGGCACACATCCAATCCCGGGCAACATTTTTGTTACTAGAAAATTGGGAAAACCTAATTTTCTTTTTGTTGTCCGACCCGGGATTCGAACCCGAGACCTCATGAAGTCAAGTCCAACAACTGAACCGCTAGACCATAAAGGCCACTAGGCATTGGTCTAGCCAGACCACAGACTTAAAAAAATATCTCAATTACTAGAAAATTAAAAATGTCTTCAAATTTTATGAAACTAAACTAAAACATAGTTTTTCCTGAGATACGCGGTTTGAAAGTTACGTATGCGCCAAAATTAATAACCAGGTCTGTGACCTCGTTCTCGGCTAATAATTTGTAGGTCGACGGGTCGGCTGGGCTTCACTAACAGTTTAACGTAGGCGCTGAAAAGCCACCACAATTGGGAAATATTACATATTACTTTGATCGACCGCTTCTTTGTACGAATTGTTAGCGAACACTTTTAAGCCACCAATTTCGGGGTTAGGGTTCGATTCCAAACGGGCATTTGCATGTTTGCATAGATTGTATATTTTCGGTCTGGGTGCTTTTAAATTTATAGGTAATATTTCAATATATGTATATGTATCGTTATATTACAATACCCGTAATACAATCATATAATGTGCTTACTTTAGGGCTAGATAAATTTGTGTAGTGTCTTATGTTGTTCTTAATATATTTAAGAGAAAATCAGGTTACTCAAACCATGAAAAAAGAAACAATGTTCATTTCACTTTTCTACGAAAACCGTGATTTTCTTTAGAATCTTTATATTGAGTCTTTTAATAACAGATATTGAAAAAAATCAAAGCTGCTAGTTTAATAATATAGAATTGTATATTATTGTATCAACTACCATGGACATAGCTAGGTACGGTAGAGGGGGCAGCTGTCCCCATACTAGTGCAGTTAGTCAGACTTGGTGATAAAAGAATATCCTAAAAAATATGAAAATGTTTTTCATCATTTTCTAAGAGGTAAACAGATATACAATCGGCACCATTCTAAAATACTGTCTTGCAATGTGATATGTCAACTTACTGCCAACTGGGGATGTACATCCAAACCCAGGCAACGATGTTTTCATCATAAAATTTAAAAACACATTTTAATTGACCGATTCGGGGAATCGAACCTGAGACTTCATTAATCATCGCAAACATAGCTTTGTAGACCACAGAGGCGATAAATTTATAAAAAAAAAACAATGACCCCTGCAAAACGTTCATGTAATATAGCTCAGAACTATGTCAATCACTTCAGCTTTAAAACGAAAAATCGAAGAATCGAAATCGGTCCATCTGTTCAAAAGATATAATGCCATAAACTTTTCATATTTTTCTTTTTCCAATGAGGGGCTTACTAAAGTCTATCTGTCTGTAACGCATTCAAGGCAAAACAGCTAGTTAAAGACCGGAGTTCAAATACACGAGTTTTTTAAAAAGGCTATAATGCTGACGAAAATTTGAATGAAAATCTTTTCTATACTGACGTAGTCGCCAGTACCCGGTAAAAAAGTCACTCTAACAATATAAATCCGTTTAGTACTTTGGAAAATATGAAAATTGAAATATAATTCTCAGTTAAAATAGTGTTGAAAGTTACGCTTGCACCGAAATTAATAACCCGGTTTGTGACCCCGTTCTCGGTTAATAATTTGTCGGTGGACGGGTCGGTTGATCCCGACCTTACAGCGATAACGAGCGGTTTCAACTGTAGGCGGTGAAACCTGCCGAGGGAATTCATCCTCAGTCCTCCTGCAATAAAGACTTATCTGTGAAAGTTGTAACACAATATTCGATGAAATATTTACCAGATTACTACCTCCATACTGAGTATCAATAATTGTTAGTAGTAGGAGCCAACCCAAGAAATGGCTATATGTCTTGGAAAAAGGCATGTGCTTTTCATTGGATGACAAAGACCATGCAAAGTGGAAAAATAACAGTAGGAAAGTGGAACTGGTTTTCCTTCGTTTGTACAATAAGATATCCGAGATAAATCCTAGAACGATGATAATAATCTGCAAGTATTTGTCCACCATTTCATTTTGATTTTCGGAGCATAGGCGATTATCACTCGGCACCGCGCACCGCAGCGTTAGGCGGTAAAGATTATCTTAAGATGCATCGGCCGTTAAATCCGTAGATACCTAACACACAAACTACACCGACAGCGCGGTAGGGTGGAGCTTTCGCCGCAATCGTTTCGCAGCAGCGTCGTATGATAATCGCCGTGTTTTTCATGGTTATGTTCCGATTTCAGTGGTAAAGTATCTGATAAACAAATACAAGGCTTTTAACATCCTAGCACTGTTTTAACTACAGGACTATGTATAGTTACTAGTGTATATTCCTTAACATCATGAATGGATCACGATCAACAAGGCTTTCTATAGTATAAAAAATGTTTAAAAAACTACATCATATTCATTCATACAATTTCACTCATACCACATGGAATGTAGTATGAGTGATTTTTGACAGTGCTTATAATTTTATTTGGACTAAAAACTACAAATAGGACGCCCCTACTTTAAGTAAATTAGAACTTCTTAATATCTGGACAGACATTGGATCTCTATTAGCGTATTCTACCGCCTGTCCAATGGTGAGTTTTTTATTAATTATTATAGACCCATCATCTATGATATATATAACCCACATACCTTACTGCTTGGACGCCTACAATTGTCCTTTATTGATGCACCTTCATGCGAATAGCCAAAGTCTTGAACAGCCTCCCGAACTCAGATTTTTTACCGAAATTTGACCTAGGGGTATCAAAAAGAAAAGGTTCGTAACACCTATAGGGACCGGTTGTTGGTATCACATTTACTGCTAACTGCTACTTTATGATGTCTGTGAGCAGGGAATACTTTTCATCAGGTAGTTGACTTGCTCGTATGCCTTTCTTTTGTGGAAAAGTATAAGTAAAAATTAAGAAGTGCAGTAAAACTGCAAAATCCAAAGCCAACTGTTTAATTAAACACCACGTCAGGTTTTGGTAATTCTTTTTTCGAAAGATAGCAAATGGTTCCGAAATCATCCCACTCATCCCACATAACTTTTATGAACATTCAACTCGTACTTTTGAGTTACACTAAGTAGTGCATAAACCTTTTGGACCACTTCAGAAACATGACTTATCTTTCTAAAAAACAACTATTTTATTTTTTCATTAATTTGTAAAGTATTGGAAGGCAAACAAGCAGACGAATTTCCTGATGACAAGATATTCAAGCCGCCTAGAGACACCAAAGGTGGTAATGGTGCGTTGTCAACCTGAGGGCGGGGTGTTAGCAAAAGTAAGTTTACCGGCTACCTTGTCCTCCGAACCAGAATACGTCAAAAGCAAGCGCAGTAAATAAGCCAACCAGAGACCGAGATGCTAGGCCTCAAACAAAAGCAAGTTTACTGGCTACCTTACCCTCTAAACCGGAACACGTCAATGGCAAGCACTGACATTATATCGGCAGGAACAGGTAAGACAGTGTTACCAATCCGGGCAAGTCGCTGCGAAACTCTACCAACTAGTCAGATATTATCTAGGTGCTAGGAACCATAAGCCTAAGCTCGCCTTTTACAAGCTGCCTGGCACAGAAAGGCAGATGATCTATTCTGCGAAGAAGCCCGAGTGAACGGGTGGTTATGAGCTATCTTTCTCAAAAACAACTATCGAAATAGATCAACTATTGGTCGAGTAATAACATAACAAACACATGAAAAAAATAAAAGAAATACACTCGAATTGATAACTGCTCCTTTTTTGATTTTTTTTAAAGCGAGAAGTATTCATAAAATCAAAATTACTATACCATTACATCATGATATCAACTCACAAATGAACTCATCAAACATTTCATGAGAAATCAAATTGAGAAATGTCACTTCACACTTCATTCGTAACAAAAGGTCAGGAAATTCATTTGTGGTCCTGAAAATGAAATTGTAGTAAATTAAGCCTTATTTTAACCGAATAGGGTATTTATTTCAACAAAAATTCACAAATTAAGATATGCCTACCCTTTTGTGATTTTACATTTCGAAGCTTTATCATATAACCTGAAATTATGGCCGTGGTAGGTCTTTCGTGAAAATAAAATGCAAACAACAGAGTTCCCAAAGGATATAAAATGGAAACACACATCGCCTATAGAAACAAGAAGTGGTAAATATCTGAACCACGATCGTCAAAAAAAAGGTTACACGTTTTGACCGCCTCGTTGGTCGAATAGCTTGCGTACACCGATCATCTACGAGACTCGATTTCGCGGGTTCGATTCCCGACGGGGCCAGACAGTCCGGGTGTTTATTAAATGTGTTCAGGTATCTATTTAAGTATTTCTATGTATTAGTATCGTTGACTAACACCCATAACACAAGCATCTAATTTGCTTACTTTGGGGTTAGATTTAATTTGTGTTACTTGTTCAGGGATATTTATTTATTTATTTATCTGTAGTTTAAAAATTACGGTCACTCAGTACAAAGTGACCTACATACATATCTTTATCTTTAACTTTCATACAAACACGCTGGTTTTTGAGAATCTTGGCACTATCCTCCGATCATACCCGAGTAATTTGATAGTGGAATATCAGTCTAGGTCTCCCCGAGTACCTACATATATTAAGACTTAATAAGGAATTACGGCTGTGTTCTGTATGTACATCTTATAATACATATCCATTTAAAAGTAACGCTGTTAAAATGAATTTAGGTATTTTCCCATAGGACTTACAGCATGACGAATAAATTCATTAATTTAATTTCAAAAAAGCGACAGGTTGCACTCTGGGAGTGCCGGCAGAAGTGAAAACTTGAATATTAACATTGTGCATTTTTGAAATTTTGAATTGGTCAGGGAATAATTTTGCACGAATTGTCTTAATTATCAGTAGTACTATAATTTATGTGGTAGAATACAATATTCATTTATTACGATATCGTACACAAACATGACAACACGAACATTCGCGCAAGCGCCCTGCGCCGTCTTATTTGCGCGAGCGCCCTGCGCCGTTTTACGAATTTTCGATCAGGTCACATGTCCTGACGCGAGTTTTGAAATTTCTAAAAAAAGTGCGCGACGCCGCTAACGAAGCTTATACTTCAGAAAGACTAGGAACTATTTGTAGGAAAAAAATACGTTATGTGATACGTTATTTAAGAGCAAGGCGATCAGTTCCTTTTATTAAGTAAATAAAAGCGGTCAGTTAATTTGCAAAAAAAAAACAGAATATTGGAAGGACCTCGTAGATTTGCGTTATTAATAAACATAACTAATGAAAGCACAGCACAGGGTTTAAGTCTTTGGTAGCTCAGCTAGACTATTAAATTTGGTCAGAGACACGAAACTGTATAGTTTCAAATCTTGTATTATTTTTTTTTCTGCGAAAATGTTTAAAAATACCTGGTAGATATTGCTCTGAAGCAATAAAGTCGCCTTCGTGTACCTTAGTTTAAATGTTGTACTAGCTGTTGCCCGCGGCGTTGTCTGCCTGGTCCACAGGAACACGTTTTCGGGATAAAAACTATCCTATGTGCTAATTTAAGTTACCCTCTATGTGTTTGTGAAATTTCATGACAATGGGTTCATCAGTTTTTGCGTGAAGGAGTAACAAACAAATAATTAAATATACAAACTGTTGCAACCATATTATTAATAGGATTTTTCTATTCTAGTGTTTTTTGGTGGCTTAACTTTTAGAAATTATCCTTATCCTTAACTTTTGGAAAGTTTTAAAAGGAGATACCACGTCTTGGACTTAACATTTCCTTAACTTTATGACGTAGGCGTGAAGCGTCATTAGTATTCTATAATAGGAAACGAGTTTGGACGTCCAACCGGAACTCATCTCCGGATACGTTCTGTAAGCTTCCTGTAAGCTACTTTTAGTTTTGTGGGGAACCCAAAAATTACAGTGTAGCAATCCATAGATATATTATGTGATATTAAAATATAAGATATTTTCAAATTAGTGCTCTAAATAAAGGCTGGATATTCTGGATAATTAACTGAAATAGTAAAAAACTAAAAAAATAATAGTCAAAATAAACAAATCTGAAATTATAGCACTTTTAATATTCCGTAAAAGGTCGATGACCCCGCCCGATATACGGCGAACAGCTGGCAACGCTGTCTTTTTAGCGACATTAAATATGTTTTTTTTTATATAATTAGTAACGTTGATACTTTTTAAACATTATTTTTTACATTTTTAGGTACATATTCCAACTCCCTTGCTGAAATTTCGTTAACTTATTCGAGAAATCCTTGTATAATACGAGTTACATATAAATTTTAAAGAGTAATATCGAAACAATATAATAAAGAGTAATTATAGAAACTCCCTATTCATAGACTCATTAGTGATGTGGTCCAACTATTTGCCTGGGTTTGACGCTTTTGTATTCAGAGTTTCTTAAATAGGTTATTCAAAAACTGTCGCCTCTGTGGTAGAGCGGTCCGGGTGTTGGACTTGACTGCATGAGGTCTCGGGTTCGAATCCCGGGTCGGCCAACAAAAAAAAAATGTTGGTCGGGATTGGAAACGTGCCCGGTTGGCGATAGGCTTGCCACCTATCACATTATGGGACTTAGTATCTTCGGCTAGTCGTGGGTGCCCTGGTTATGCCTCTGCCTACCTCTTCGGGGATATGGGCGTGAAGATATTTGTAAAAACTAATAAAATTGTATTAAAATTTCTTATTAAAACATCTATTCTGGTAAGATAAGTAAGGCGGTAGTCGATACCAAACTCTAACACAGGTTTTGATTTTAGTGAAGAAACTAGCAGCTCGTACAAGGTGCTGCAAGTTGGATAATACATGGCGTATAATTATGGTGACTCAGGGAATTGCACAGTTTGTGCCAGCATATCTCCTAAACGTGAAAATACCTGCTATCATAAATGGTAGCCTATTTTTCGTCTTGGTCAAATGAAGAATTTGGTAAATCATATAATAAAATCTAATATTTGTTCACCGACTCCAAAAAATGAGGAGGTTCTCAATTCAGCTAATGTTTTTTTTAAATTTTTGTCACGTTATTACTCGACCAATCACTAAACCCTATTTTGTTGATTAGTTTTGAAACGGTACTTCATGGTTTCGATGTCGTCCCGTTTATATTTTACATAGTCAGTCTAGTAATTTTTGAGGTTCGTAGGTCAAACTATAAGTTTTGCGTAACTTAAAAAAAACATGACCAAAATATTATGTTTATTGCTTTTCAAAATATTCTTCTTTACGTTTTAAATATTTTTTCATGCGATCGAACCGTTTTTTAAAATAGGACCATAGATCTGTAGGAAATCACTGGGTGCTAGGTCGGGGCAATGCGCAGGATGAGTGACGAGATGTACTTTTTCGGAAGCTAAAAATGAATTGTTTTGTTGGCCGTGTGTGAAAAAGGAGAGTGCGGCTTTTGTATCGTCTTTCGCGAACTTTTTCTAACACCTTGGGTAAACAAATGGTTGAATACCACTCGGCATTAACACTCTTTTGATCTTCAAGTGGAATTGTATAGATGGGACCCGTAGCTAAGAAAAAAACGTTATAATTTTTTACCAAAATTTCTCGCATGTCTCATTTATGTTGGCCTGTTCTTATTTTCAAACACCCATTCACAAGAAAGCTGTTTTTTTGTGTTCAAAACAATGAATACACGTTTCGTCTCCTGTGACAATGGCATAAACAGCATTAGAATGTCCGTGGTCGTACTTCATTCAGTAGCATCTGTGAGCACCATTCCAAGCGAACCCGCTTCTGCTCCGCTGTCATATCACGAGGGATCTAAATACAACAAGGTTTCCGAATTTTCAATTCTTCGTGTAAATTTTCTGAATTTAGTTCATACCAATCCCCATTAGTCCTCAAATTGTCTCATAGGTAATCCGGCGGTTTTTTTCAATTAACCGCTTAGCAGTAGCCACATTATTTTCGTTGACGGCAGTTAAAGGCCGCCCTTTACGAAGATCGTCGTGAACAGAAATTTTAAAGACGCGCGGCTGTCTTGCGGGGAAAGAGAATCATAAAAAATCATCGCTCTAAAATCTTTTCGACTTAATTGTATTTTCGTTGCATACGTAGAACTTTGATGTGTGATAAAAAAAGACAATTGACAAATTATTTAATTGTTTTTTTTTTCATTACTAAGAAGTTTGCAACGTTTTAAAAATATAACATTCGAACTTTAAATATTTCCGATTAGCTAGAAGTGCAAAAATTTTAGTGTGCCCCATGTATTACTAATAATACATACAATTTTGTTTGTGTTAAATCATGATGACATTGTCAACATTAGCAAAAGTTTATGTATTATTAAATACTTTGAGTTGTATTGAAACTTGAAATTGATGTGAGACCATATCGGAATCATTTCCTATCTTATATTTAGGACCAAAAAATATTTGGATTCGGTTTTTGATGCTACTGCGCTTAATTTCATTTAAAAATGACCCTAAATATTATCAAACAAAACTGATGGAATAAAAACTTTAGTAACTAAATGTGAAAATGTAAAAAACACTTGTACCTAATAGTCTTGGTAATGAAATTTTACCAAGGGTCGCCGATATAAACTACAGAACATAAACAACAAAAGTTTATATTAAAACAGTATTTGTGTAACCACAAGGAATTCAGGAAATCCAAACGAAATTGGCCGGAAGTAGCGAAATCCCCGACGTGTCCCGGTAACAAACCTGTCTACGTTTGCCACGGGATTGTGTGCTTCGTACACATCGATTTTTCAACCCCCTTGTCACAATAACGAAACCCCAATTTAAAAATATGGGGATTTCAGAAGTTCTTTAAAAAGCTGTAGTCCTTTTTCGTAAAGGAAATAACGACGTCAGCTTGATTCGCCTAAAGTACCAGGAATTTAGAATCATCCCATTATTTTTAACTGACTTTACTTTTCGACCGCCTCGTCAGTCGAGTGGCTAGCGTACACGCCTAACTACATCGACCAACCGCGAGGCTCGGGTTCGATTCCCAACGGGGGCAGACATTTGTATGATGAACATTTAGATGTCTGCATTTCCGGGTCTGGGTGTTTATTAAATTTATTCTGGTATCTCTTTAAGAATTAAAGTAATAATCGAACCGTTAGTTGTTACGTGATGCCTGAACATACAGACAGACAGACAAAAATTTTTTTAATCACAAATTTGGGTTTGGTATCGATCCAGTAGCACCCCCTGCTATTTATTTTTTCAATATTTTTAATGTTCCCATTCTACAGATTTATTATATGTATAGATTCCTTTGTATTAGTATCGTTGATTAACACCCATACTACAACTTTATAGTTTGCTTAATTCGGGGTTAATTTTATTTGTATAAGGGCCACTTGCACGATCCTGGTTTAAGTATTTAACACTGAGTTAGCCCCTAACTGGGGTTAAATCACCTTATATTTGACAGTTTAACTCAATATTAACCGTAACCCGAGAATGTGCAAGTGGCCCTAAGTGAATGGCACATATAAATAATAGATAATAATAATAAATATTAAATCTTTGTTATTTTTTCCTTTTTAGTTTTGAAGTCGGTTTTTAACGTAGTTATTTTTATTCAATACTTTTTTGTTTATTGCTAATATGATTTAATTGAATAAAAAGACATCCCGATAGGTGAAAGTACATAAAAAAATGCTCATAAACTAAAACCTGAATCACATTTTTAAGGGACCAATTCGAAACTATTCCGCATCAAACAAAAAAAGAATTACGTAAATTGGTTCAAAAACCTCGGCGGAATCGGTGTACATACATTCCCCGTGTTGCTCCGGGCTCCTTTGCAGTATAGACCATTTGCCAATCTTGCCAGGCAGCTAGTAAAAGGCGAGCATAGGCTTATCATCACTAACATCGTGACATCTGACAAGGTGGTAGAGTTTCGCAGCGACTCGCCCGGATTGGTACCACCGCCTTACCTATTCCTGCCGCCATAACGTCATGACGTGTTCCGGTTGGGAGGGTAAGCTTACTTTTGCTCGAGACCTTACATCCTGACTTTAGGTTGGCAACGCACCATTACCATCTATAGTGTCTCTAGGCGGCGTGAATTTCTTACCATCAGGAAATCCGGTCTGCTTGTTTGCCTTCCTATAACATAAAAAAAATTACAATAAAAAAAATATAAGTACCTCAATTAAAATAATTAAAAATGCTTCAACATAGTAAACAGATTTGACAAAGACCCTTTAAAAGCTTGTGTGTGAACATCCAAAGGAAAAAGCTTTTAGGAGTGACCAAACCATGTGGACTTTTCCAAGGCGGTTAAGCGTTAAGTGGATTTCTTAATTACTCATTACGGACTTCACACACAGTATCAGTACTTATCTACGTTTTTGGAGATCTAAGTAATTGGTCACATTAGATATACTTAAATCTTTTTTATCATTAATAACCCTGGACAAGTTACACAAATTGAATCTAACCTCAAAAGTAAGCAAGTTATATGCTTGTGTTTTGGGTGTTAGTCAACGATACTAATACATAGAAATACTTAAATAGATACCTGAATAAATTTAATAAACACCCAGACCCGGAAATGCAGACATCTAAATGTTCATCACACAAATGCCTGCCCCCGTCGGGAATCGAACCCGAGCCTTGCGGATGATCGGTTTAGTTAGGCGTGTATGCTAGCCACTCGACCAACGAGGCGGTCGTAACTAAAACACATATACACCACAAGAGATTTGACAGACTCATATGTACACATAACTGTGTTTATTACATAACTAGCTTCCGGCCGCGTCTCCGTCCGCGCGGATGTCGGTCTTCGCGTGATAAAACTGAAAAATTAATATATTTTTCTACTTATTTTTCTAGGATAAAAAGTATTCCATTTTATGCCCAGGATAATAAGGTTTAATTATACCGAGTTTCATCGAAATCGAACCGTTAGTTTTCACGTGATGCCTGAACACACATACAGACAAACAGACAAACATTTTTTTTAATCACATATTAGGGTTTGACATTGATCCAGTAACACTTACTACTTATTTTTTTCAATATTTTCAGTGTACAGAATTGACCCTTCTACAGATTTATTACATGTATAGATTACGCTGGTAAACGGTAAAAGAAAGAAATTAAAAATTGTAGGAATTGAATCTTCAGGTGCGCAAATAAGAGCATTCGTCGGCTTGAGATGAAAGGGGATGAAAAGGTTCGAATCCCGTCAGAGATGATTTTTTTTCTTTTTTCAAAATCTGTAGAAATTTATTTCAAGCACAGTTCAAGTGTTATAATTTAAATACTTACAGTAATTTGATGTTGTGTCTTAATAGAGTCTCAACCGAGAATTTAAAAAAAAATGCCGTATGTCTACTTACAAAAAAAATACCAACAGGAAGAAATAACCTGTCGGATTAGTGATTTTATACATAATAATTTTTATACATACAAAAGAAAATAAGTATCTTCACGGCCATATCCCCGAGAGTCCCCAGAGGCACAACTAGAGTACCCAAAATTAGCCGAAGACACTACGTCCCACAATATGATATATGGCAAACTTAATGCCAACCGACCACATATCCATCCCGGCCAACATTATTTTTATTAGAAAATTGAAAATACACATTTCTTTTTTTTCCTCAAACGAACGCCTGCTAAACTTAGCAAAAGTTCGTATCATATCGTCTTCAAAAGTACTTGCTTGTACCTAGTAGCAGTTTTGTTAAAGACTAACAACAACGTAGGAGAACATTAAAGCTACAAAGCTTTGACGTTGAATTAAAAAAAACAAATACACGCCCATATCCCCGGAGTGGTAGGCAGAGGCATAACCAGGGCACCCACGACTAGCCGAAGATACTAAGTCCCACAATGTGACGGTTGGCAAGCCTACCGGGCACATTTGCAATCTCGAGCAACATTGTTTTTATTAGAAAATTGGAAAAACCCAATTTCCTTTTTGTTGCCCGTCCCGGGATTTGAACCAAGGACCTCATGCAGTCAAGGTCAACAACTGAACCGCTAGACCACAGAGGTGAATTGAATTTAATTTTTAAACCTTTATACTTCACATGTTACATGAAACGTCGATAAGTTTTTAACTATTTTAAATTACTAAATAGGTACTTTAAACACGGTGTCAGTGTTTATTAGTCTAATGGCCTCAGTACACATTGGGTTAAGTGTAGCCAACATGATAAACTAACACATTAGACCAAGTATCACTATTTGCACAGCTACCAACGTTTTTGCTTAAGTAATGTGCACTTCATTTTGGATTTTATATTATGTAAGACGTACATGGTTGTCCTAATAGTAATAGATAAGTATAACCTATAGACGACATAGATGTTATCGGTGCGTCGCTTTTTTATGTCTGGAATATTAGATCTATTGTACATGTATACCGACATAGCGGCGGGTATAGCCAAAGCTGTGAATCCCTCCTAGGACCATTTTCTGATGGACACTCTACCACCAGTGGTCGTTTCCCCGAGCTCGCTTTACCAAGGAGCTGACCGAAATCAACATTGGAAAAAAACAAGAAGAAAATAGATTACTTACTGCCTTGTTTTAAACATCCAATCTATATTTTTTTAATGCTCCAAAAGTTTGCTATTAGATAACTCTGAACACATTATACACGTCTTTTGTAAAATTACTTAAGTTGACATAGAAGTAACTATAAATAAATATACCGACCGTTATGCCACTATTAATTTGGCCAACATTTGCAACTGAATTTTAATGAGTAGGTAGTTGTTCATTTATGACAGCGAGGAAGCAAACGGCTCTCCTGATGGTAAGAGATAAACGTGGCTTATAGACACCATAGATGTTATGGGTGCGTCGCATTCTTATGGCCGAGGTGTCAGGCTAATTGTATAAGTTTACCTGCTACGCTACCCTCCAGCCAGAAACATAACACAGGCGGCAGTAATAGGTAAGGCAGTGGATACTGGACGAGTTCCAGCAAGGCACCCTACCTACAGTAGTCTTATTGATGATAAGCCATCTAAACTTTGCTTACCTCTTACGAGCTGCCTGGATGGGAGGTGGATAGTCTATTCCGGAGACCCAGTTCTAAATATATTTCTTAAAATTCAAAATAAGTCTAACGATTGAAACTCAAACCATATTTGTAAATATAAATTAAATGTATTTAGTAATTGTGCTTATAAATTGCAAACATATTAAATTTACATTTCAACTCCATACACATTTCAATAAAATACATCGGTATAATATATACTAAAAAACTGTTACACTAAATAAACTTTAAAATCCAGGGAAGAGAGCATTTGCGGCAAACTAAATCACGTAGACCTTTTCCTCAACGATTACAATTTACATATTACTTAAAAAGGTCAGTAGTAATGTTAGGCATTAGGTGGAATTATTTTCTTCCAATTACTTAAGAACTTGCATACTTTTTATGCAAATAAGAGGCTGGATTTCCTGTTAGTTAAAAGTACATATCACCTATAGTCACCTAACGCAGTACTTTCAATTTGTTGTCCTAAAATTCATATTTCGAAATGAAGGAACACTTGTACTGTTTTACGTATCACTAACAATATATTATTATAAAAATAGTTGACCGGTTCTACTTTTAATAGCATCATTAGGGCTAATTAATTTTTAGGTTTAAATTTTAGCCCTACTACTACTACCTATACTAGCTAAATACTCAAAAAAAAGTATATTCACGCCTATATTCCCGAAGAGGTAGGCAGAGGCACAACCAGAGCACCCACGACTAGCCGAAGACACTAAGTCCCACAACGTGGTAGGTGGCAACCCTACGCCATATTTCCAATCCCGACCAACATTTTTTTTGTTATAAAATTGGAAAAATCCAATTTTTTTTGTTAGCCGACCCGGGATTTGAACCTGGGACCTCATGCAGTCAAGTCCAACACCCGGACCGCTAGACCACAGAGGCGATTAAGTTAAATAAATTTTATAAAAATTAAATACTCAAAGTAAGTAAGGTGCCTACTTTATTAACTCTTTATAGAAAAAAGGGGTATTATAAGTTTCACGTGTATGTCTATCTGTGGAATCGTCATTTCTAAATGAAATGACCAATTATTGTGTAGTTTTTTTTTTGTTTAAAAGCTGACGTGACTAAAATGGTACTTAGCTACAATAGGGATAGGTTGAGTCGGCGATTATTTAATATTTAAAATTAATTTACAACATAAGGTTAAATCCAATATTGACATAATAAATAATACAGAAATTTGTCATCTTTCTTGACACCTTTCCAGTCCTTTCAGTGAAATATATAAATTGAATTAATACAAGCTAAGTATAAACTGCCTTTCGCAAACTACGTGAGACGAATATTAAATTAATACTTTTCTGAATCGTCTTCTAAATAAAAATATACGTTTGCTCGTCAGAATATTTAATTTACTTTTTGTTAAGCTCAGACATATTTTATAGTTATATTTTGTTAGGGCTGTGACCGCCAGTATAACAATAAAGATACATCTAGTTTATTCCATTAGTAGTAGAGTCTTGCGAAATAAATTGGTCATTTAGGATTTGCTTTTTTTTATAACTTTGTAATTAAAAATTAACGGTTCAGTGCCTTTGCAGAAATTTTCTGCGGCAAATTACGGCAATCGCGGAAAATGTCAAAAAATCGAATGACATTCACGTGAATTGTCAGCGACTGACAATTTTATATTAACGACTTCAAGAAAAAAGATCCGTACCTGATATTGGCTAAATAAGGAAGAAAAAAG
>NJDD01000021.1:535158-551541 GCA_002245505.1 Calephelis nemesis
TTCTGCGGCAAATTACGGCAATCGCGGGAAATGTCAAAAAATCGAATGACATTCACGTGAATTGTCAGCGACTGACAATTTTATATTTACGACTTCAAGAAAAAAGATCCGTACCTGACATTGGCTAAATAAGGAAGAAAAAAAGATAGATATGTTACTAGGTGGTAGAGATTCGCAGCGACTCGCTCTGGTTGGTACCACCGCATTAACCTGCCGCCATAACATCATGACGTGTTCCGGTTTGGAGGGTAAGGTAGCCGGTAAACTTACTTTTGCTTGAGGCCTAACATCTCGGCTTCAGGTAGGCAACGCACCATTACCACCTTTGGTGTCACTAGGCGGTGTCACTATCAAGGAATCCGTCACCTCGTTTGCCTTCCAATATCATAAAAAAATACCAAACAATGCACAGTATGAAAAAAGTAAAAAAATGAGATAAATCTAATTGTATCGGCTTGCTTGTGATTTATAGGAACTTAAGTTAAGAATTCACACACTTTTTTGTTGTAAACGCTTGTACTTGTCCGCTATACACTTTACTAAATACTTTTTTTACTCTATTGCCAAACGGTGCCAATTTTTAACATGATCATGAGCATGGCTTTATAACTAAAGATAAAAAGTCTGTTTTGATAAAAAGTCAAAAAAGTGTGTATACCATAGAATTCCACCAAGTGCCGACGACAACAAGTATATATTGTATGAAGAATATTCACTGACACAAACGCGCCTTAACATTCGTTTTGACTCATAAACGCAAAGGTGCAAAAACTTTATGCTACAGGTACTGAGCAAAGTTCAGACTATTTCTATTACTTCTATTACTACTAAGTCAATATAAACCAGAAGAGTTTTTAATAATATTAAAAAAAACTCTTTTCTTAAATTAAAAAAACTCTCCTAAAGTACTGAAATAAAAGTAAGTCATAATGACTAAATTAGCGAACAAGCAGGCGTCTATGCTGTTGGTTACAGACGCCCGTTACTTAAAGATACCCTATGATAACATCTATACTGTTTTATCATACCATAATGCTTGAGGTCGCCACGTGTGAAAATAGACCGACTACCCTCCGGCAAGGCAATGGCGGGCAATGGCGAGCAATGGCAGTAAAATGGCAAAAAACAACTCTGGCTGGCACAGCAGTAAGATAGCTGGTAGATTTGCGTAATATGCCTTTTTGCATAACACAAAGGCCATAGCTTACAATCTGGCACAACAATGCCGAGCAAGGACGTTATGGTAGCAGATATGGCAAGAAAAAGCTCTGGTAAGCTGTATCACAGGACTCAGCGCAGTAACTTTAACCTATTAACCATAACACCCATGGAATTTTTATTTCTCACGAAGCTACAAAAACGTGACGTCATTTCATGACAAAATTATTTATGAATACTGAAATCTGTGAGTCATTGAAAATTTAAGGAGTATTTTATCCTCGAGAGAAGCGGCTGGAGAAAATCCGAAGCCAAATTTCATTTTCATTTTGTGCGGTGCGTGCTCTTTTCATTTCAAGAGACGGTAGGTGTAATAGTATGGAAATGAATACGGATACGTCGCTTTTGTTCTAATCGAGTTGGAAGCGTGATAAGATCGTATCTTAGAGACCTGTGTAAAAATTTAAAAAAATTTTGGGAAATTTTCCCCACTTTAACGGATGTGGATATGAAATATGGAATCTTTAACTTCTTACTAATGTAAGTATCTTCACGCCTATATCCCCGAAGAGGTAAGCAGATAATTTATTATTCGCGAGCGCTTAGAAAAAATGAATAAAATAAATTCCTTGGAATATTACATTTTCTTTTATTCAAGCATACGCTTTTTGGAAGCCTTAAGTCGTTTGGCATGTCGTATTTCCGGTTGGAAATAGGTTTCACTTTGCTCTATGGCATATCTGTTTAAATGTTTTTATCTGTGAACCATTTCTTAGCTGACCTTTAATGTTAACTAAAAAGTATAGTACGAGTATCTTCACACCTATATCCCCGAAGAGGTAGGCAGAGGCACAACCAGAGCACCCACTATTAGCCAAAGACACTAATTCCCACATTGTTATAGGTGGCAAGTCTATCGCCAACCGGGCACATATCCAACACCGAGCAACATTCTTTTATTAGAAAATTACAAAAACCACATTTTCTTTTTGTTGCCCGACCCGGGATTTAAGCTCGAAACCTCATGAAGTCAAGTCCAACATGGACCAATAGACCACAGATGCGATTGTACTAATGTTGCTATTATTACTGATTTCAATCACCCAAGTCTGAATTGGCGTTAACAAACCTAGGGTTTGCACTAAAGTAAGGTAGTAAGTAAACATAATATCTATTCTAGCCGGTAATAACTATGATGAACATCTAAAAACTTTTTTATAACCGGTTTAAGACAAAAAAAAGTTTACTAATAATATTTATTTCAACCTACTATGTTCTACTGCTTGACGTACCTCCACGCTATTTCACCCGATCATCCTTTTTTGCCATCCAGTTACTACCAGCTGCTCTGTTTAAGTCATCAATGTACCTTGTCAGAAAGTATCCAACACTTCATCATCTGAGCCTTTACCGCAATTTGAAAACCCATTTGATACGCAAGTCCACCGACCATCGGTTGTGTGACAGAAGTGACAAGTCACTTTTTGATACATTTCTGAACTGGTGGTTCTAAACTTTAGTCTTCTATCTATCTAATAACCACATTCTGGACTTTCCCCTAAACAAGATCGCCTTTCTTTCCCATGCTCTCGAAGATATCCTCAAGTGAAGTAGACTGGGCATAAATAACAATGGCCAATATACTGATAGCAAAATGACGTATTAACAATGGCAAAATTTTGCAATACCCAAGCAAGATCCGCAGAAAATGTTGTCAAGTCTCAACGCAGCGTTAAAAGAGTACCGTAGTCTTTGTTGATAACTGACGGGCGCAGGATGAATTATTCACGTTTGTGAAGATGACTAGTCATACTCAATGAATAGACCAATTAATCTCGAAGGTGTAACACCCGAAGTAGTCCAGGATTATGCTTACCTGCCTAATGTATTTCAGTTGGGTAGAGAGAAGAGTGCGTATTTTAGCAGATACGTACATGTATGGTTAGGCAGCACTTGGTCAAATGCATCATACATTTGAGTTATCTCTGTGACAATGCCTAGAGGGCAAGGTGTTGGACAAATGTGCTTTACTAGTTATGACACACGGTGCTGAGACGCAGAACGTGACAGTTAAGAAGATAGAGAAGTAATCAAGTAGCAGAGTGCAAGTCTATCGGGCTACCTTACCCTGCGGGCCAGAACATGACAGTCATTATGGTGGCAGGAACAGGTAAAGAAGTTGATTCCTACCCAGGTAAGTTACTGCACACCACTCTACCATTATTTGTTGGTACTGACCTACAATATTTTAACTATTGTTTAAATCTCACAAGCCGCCTGGCAGAAATTAAGATGGTATATTCTTCTCAGCGGGAACCCGGACTAAAACCGAGAAATCAGTTAAAAAAATATCTTCACGCCCATATCCCCGAATAGAAGGCAGAAGCTCAACCAAGGCATCCACGACTAGCCGAAGAGACTAAATCCCACGATGAGATAGGTGGCAAGCATATCGCCAACCGGGCATATATCCAATCCCGAACAACATTTCTATAATCAGAATATTGGAAAAACCAAATTTTATTTTTGTTGCACGATGCAAGAATCAATCAAGTTCAACATCTGGATTTCTAGACCACAGAGAAAACCAAAATTACAAAATCACAAATTTTATAGCTACCTCATTATTGCTGTATCTTGCTGAATGTTTTAAAATAATGCATCAAAAACTTTCATTCTTAAAATGACGAAGACTGGCTTTTCCCGAGTCTCAGAGCTTATAGAATATGCAATGTTTCCCCACGTAAGATAGACTTTATGCTGTATGCAAATGTTAATTGGTTAATCCGTTAAACCTTAGAGCAAACTCGCTAAGCTTTTATGATATTAAATAACGTAAGCAAGTAAAATGAAGAAATTAAAAATGACACACCAATTTTATTTATGATACGGAATTTGCATCAAACAGTCTAATATCTTAATGATAACAAATGAACGTCGTCTACAGATGCCATACATGTAATCAAGTGACTCTACTATCTGGCCGAAATCTTAGGTCATCTCCAGCACAGATCACAGTAATGGTGAGGATGAGCATTGGCGCTATGGCATCTAAACTAGTTAAAGTGAGCGCACCAATAATAATGTTGAACGACCTCCAACTCGGTGGACTGATAATCAGTGGGGCTATTATCAGTATCTTATTCATTCATCAGTATTATCTATAGTGATGATCACTGGGTAAAGTATACATCAAATAGATGTCAAATGACATGTTTTGTATTTTCTATCTCCATTGGATTACTGTTGGTCGCAAAAGTGCCTGAAAAGATACTGAATAGCCCTGCTGGTCAAAGTCGCGGGGAGTCGCTGGATACAAGCGGCTGGTGGCCATGACCTGTGGCGCTCTTTGGGGGAGCCTTATATCCAGCAGTGGACGTCCTTCGGCTGACGATGACGTGATGATATGAGCCAACCAATGTAGGCGGTTTGTTGCCAAGCACTCTTCAACTTAGTTAAGACAACCTGCACTTGTAATCCAGTAACCTTAACAACTTCATAATATCCAGCAAGCGATAGAGCTGTCACATCCCGACACAAAAAATATTTCTATCACAATTTGAAACATATTGCCTTCACCGTTTCAGATTTTTGAAACCCGAACTGCTTCAAATTGATCACACGAAAAATTCTCTTATCTGTGAAAATATATAAAACAGGTTACTTTAATTATTGGAAGTTATTTGGGAAAATGAAATATACATGAGAGTATCGAACATGACTGTAAAACATAGCATGAACTTTTTCCGTAGTAGTTAACTCTCAGAGTATCACCAGAGAAAGACGAAAGTTAGGAAGTTTTCATACTAAGTACGGAAATGGTGCAAAAATTAAAATATTTTAAGCAATTACTGTGCGATTTCGAAGACATTTCTTACCTCGAACAACACCTTTGTTATATCAGTTACCGAGGCCGGTATTCTTAAACGAATATGACTTTGGAACCTTCAAGAAAAGAGCGTATTCAATCCTTAAAGGCTGGTAACGCATCTATTATACTCCTGGTGTTTGTAATATTATTTTCTAAGCTGGCATTTATGGTTGGTGGCCAGCAATAAAAAATAAAAATGTTCTCTATGATAAAATTTTTAAAATGTAGAACCAAAAATTCATTTGAGTCTGCCAAACAGTCTGCCACATGTTCTGACACGGTCTAGTTCTAGTAATCTCAGTCTACTTTCTTTCGATTCCTGACATTCTTTCTAATATTCTACTGTAACGTAGTGGGGGTGGCTTAGCTACCACCCACCACTGTGTTAACAGAATATAAACAAACCAAATAATGTAATAATATTTTCTAACCTGGCCTTTGTAGTTGGTAACTACACTGGCCAGCAATAAAAATAAAAATTTTCTCTATGATAAAATTTTTAAAATGTAGAACCAAAAATTCATTTGAGTCTGCCAAACAGTCTGCTACATGTTCTGACACGGTCTACTTCTAGTATTCTCAGAGTCTACTTTGTTTCCTAACATTCTTCCTAATATCCTACTACAGAGCTCCAATTCTATAAGTCGACGGAACGTCTTACTATGACTGCTGCTTGCTGCTTGGTGTCTGCTGCTCGGTGGTGGGAGGACCCTAGACCGGCGGAAGCTGCCCGCCGGTGTTCTTCTATGGCCGCCTTCCCAGCCGCCCTCTTCTACTGCTGCTTCTGGCTGCTGAGGGAAGGCGCCGAAGGGTCCCGCTAGCCCATCCGCCGAAGACTACAGCAGCAGTCCTTCGAGTTCCGTCGACAAGACCACCGTATCCCACGACCCTTCTTTTTTTATCCGGCAGAACCTTTTTGTGCACAAACTTTTTAGTATGGACTTTATTTTACTAGTGTTTCTTTTATTATAGTGTTTTTGTTTACATTTTTTAATTATTTTTATGCCAACAGGATAACGTATACCAAAAATGTCTGTTGGTTTGTTTATATTCGTTAACATAATGGTGGGTGGTAGCTCAGCCACCCCCACTACGTTACATGTTGCGGATATCCGTTGGCGGTGATGATCACTTTTCATCAGGTGACCGTGAAATCACTTTCTCATTTACCTCCTCTTACATAAAAAAAAATCATTGGTCTTTAATTAAAAAGTATAACAAGCTTTTGGCTTTCTAGCTACATCGATGAGGGAAACATTTATCATTTTACTGTACATTACAAGTGTAAATTGACTTCAGGGTGTGGAATTTCAGCAAAGGCCAATGACAAATGAAATTTTCCAATGAACGACGCCCGATAAGGGAAAATGTCGCTGCACTTTCGGAAATAACCGAGAAACTTCCACCTATAGCACTGAAGTTGGCACAAACGAAGCGAAAATTATATTATCTGTAACTCGAAGTTTTCCCCAGGGTGCCCTTATTAACTAAGACGTTATCAAATATTAAAATCAGCATTAACTTTCCAGTTTCGGGTTTTCGAGTTCCGTAGTCATCTAGTTTTATCCAAATTAATTTTAAGTAATGACAGTATCTTCGTCGCACATTTCTTTAGGCGGTGATAAGTTGCACATTTAAACAGGACAAGTTTTTATAAGACTTAAACCAAAAAATAATGAAATACACATACTACATACACCAAAATGCAGGGGAGTTACACCTTTAGCACGAAGGAAGGTTTTAATTTTACCCATATCATAAGAACACGATGGTAAAGCTCGTCAGCAACGTAGCTATAATATATATTAATATGCCGTGCTATAATATATATTTTGCCAAGTTATGACAAGTTTAGTAATATGTATTAATATGCGATAATATATTCGTTGGTGGCGTCATAAAAATATATATTATAGTTGCGTGTGCGGTCGCTTGAATATTTGTATAGAAAATATATTGTAATAATATGTCTTGCTATAGTTCATATTAATATATGTATAGTACCTGGATGACCGAGCTTTGCTCGGTATTTTTTTTTTTGTTTTTTTATAAATTGTGTTTTTTGGAAATTATATTTAAGTACGAATTACACAATTAGTCTAACCTCAAAGCAAACAATCATTGACTTCGTTACTTAACAACGGACTTCGTTACTTAAAATACTTAAAACGAATAAAACACGAATATGACATTTTCTAAAAATGATTCCTAGCTAGATCGATTTATCGCCCCCGAAACCCCCTATATACTAAATTTCATGAAAATCGTTGGAGCCGATTCCGAGATTCCAATTATATATACAAGAATTGCTCGTTTAAAGGTATAAGATTATAGCTAAGTGTGTGACGAGCTTTAAACGTCTAATTAAGACTGAACAGACTGATCAATAACTTTGTGGTTGAGGTGTATCATCATTTCGTTCTTTGACCAGTTTTGCGTCATCATTAAATCTTATATCACATAAATGTACCAATAAATAGGCCAACATTTCTAATAATAAAAGGGTGATGACAATCTAGGAAGGTTATTCAGATTACTTACAAGTCATTTATACGACCCTCAAGTCCGAACTCAGAGACGTCAATTATGATTTCTTTACCTCTTTATTAAGAAAATTTATCTCTTCCAGCCAATACTTTCTTAAAAATGTTTGAGATTCTATTCCTGTTGATTCAGTACTACTCGATGAAATACATTTCCTTGCATTGCTTGCCCAGTCTAAAGTATCAAAAGCATGAGCAAAATTTAATTGTAATTCCAATAATAATTGAGATGTATTAACGATAATATTTCAGCAATATATTTACATTACCCGATTCTTTGTGTTCCACTGCAGTATCCATATTTATATCCCTTCAACATGAAACTTATCCGTTTAATCAGACGCATTCTGTACATTTTACATCAGAAAAAGGAATTTCCGATTGGAAATTCCTTTTGAAGGCTTTGCCAGAATTTATCAACTATTTACTACAAATATTTAAACAGTAAATCACTTTTTAATCATGTTATATTTGATAATATGATTATATCGGATTCAAGTTTCGATTTTTCGCGTAACTATGTTAATTGAACAAAAAAAAATGTAGTTTCATTAACAAATAACAACCTAAAAAAACTATCAGTTATGTACCAATTAGCACGAGGACGACCAACGCTTGGTTGAGCTAAATACGGATACAGGTGGGTATCTTCAGGCCCATATCCCTGAAGGCACAACCAGGACACCCATGACTAGCCAAAGACACACAATGTGATAGGTGGCAAAGCTATCGCCGACAATATAAACCTATATACAGCAGACATAAGAAATCTTTCTCTCATTCACTGCTTTATATCTTTCACCCTATTCACCTCGGCTTTTTTTCTCTTTCCTCATTTTTTTTCAAAGAAAGAGGGTTTCTTTCCCTATTTTCAAATTTTGAAAATTTATTTGTCTTTTCATGGAATTGCCGCAGTCTTATATATTTTACACATACATATTTATCACATAGATATACATTTGTCACATAGATATATCACACACACAAACACACATACTAATAATCAATACTTTAAACAACTAACCTTATTTTATGAAATCTTTAAATATTTTTCAACAGTATTTTTATGTTATTTCGTTATATTAAGTGTATTATTCACAAAAAAGAGTTGATTATGTAATTCTTTTATAAGGAGGTGGGCGTTAGTAGCTGCGTCACAGTCCTTCGACTATTGCAGTTGCTACCGAACAGTTACTGTATGATACCATGTAAAATAGCTGAATAAAGATATTAGTATTATTTGTATTTGTATATTTATTTTTTGTTGCAGGCTCAGCAGTTACTGATCCGAGTAAATACACTTTCTTCCTGTAAGTAAATTATTTACATACTATAAACTTACCTTATACAACCAGCGTATATGACCAGATTATAGGCTGAGGGAGCAAACTCTCTATCCCGAAAAAATTACAACAGCCTTAACTTGGTGTAGATTAACCAACATCTAGATGGACCGACGATCTAGTTAAAGAGTCTAGGCAATGAGCAGAGGAGCATCATCATAAATAGCTACCATTTGTACCCAACAGCCAATGAAGTTGCTGAAATATATTAAAACTAAACATATCCTAGTTTTAGGGTGCATTATACAATATTAAGGCTGTTTATGATATATATTTCTACATAACTGCAGATTTTCTTTTTAAGTTGAGCTGAACTTAAATTCAGCCTAACGTCATCAGGCAAATGTAAATTTATAAACATTTCTTCAAGCGTCTTTTACTTATCAAAATGAAAACAGCTAAATAAGCAAGACCTGCATTTATTGAATTTGGTCGCATTTAACGTAAAGCTACTCGGCAGCTCCAGATATTCTAATTAGGTTGGTAACACTGGAAACACTGGTTCTTTCAACTGCTTCTACCATGTATCTCTAAAATCAGAAGCAGCGTTAGGAAATTATGTCTGCTAAAACTTTAAGCTTAGGATACTTTACGTTATTTATATATATTACCATTTGCTAGTGGTAGAGCTAGAGCTGAAACTATGCCATTTGGAAACCTTCTTTTTACCATTAGAACCCTAGCTAACAGTATCTTCAATCAAACTTTGAACTTTCAAGAAAAGAGCATATTCCTGAAGAGTCGCTAGCGCATCATAATACTCTAATAATACTCCTGCCGTTTACGGATATCCATGAGCATCGGGAACCATTCACTATCAGGTAGCCTATTATCTCGTTTGTCATCCTATTTTTTAAAAATAAATTTTATCAACAGCCAGGATAACGCGTAAAAGGACTTTTATAATACAAAACCCGGTAGCAAAATCCAATTCCACTCCAGAGATGAAACAGCAGCGAAAGCCAGTTTAAAACAAAATCCTCAGGAGACACGGCGTCAGTTCATATCTAATTACAACTAAACCCGTACCGCGCCTAATATGTCTCTCGAGCCGTATTTTCGGAGCGAGCGCCAATTTTGTAATCTGATTTGAATTTTCTCTATAACGGAAATTATAGAAATTTGGAGTGCCGAGACGGAACCATTAATGGGTATAACTGCGACGAATATCTTTGCTTATTTAAATAACTCTTTATTAAAGAAAGCCATCGTATAATCTAAGTAAGATCAGAGTATTAAAGACAGTTTTTAGAACAAATATCTCTTCATGGAACTTGACATTAAACAGTGCCTGTTCAATACAGAATCGCATAAATTAGAAGGTTCTTAGATGTCTAGAATACGAGTCACGACTAAGTTATTACAATCCTGCTATAAGATTGTCTTGTCTCTGTGTGTGAATACGTGTGTGTGTCTGTCTGTGGTATCACAAAGTTTAAAAAAGGATTTATCAATTTCGAACAAAATTAATATTCATAGCTAGGACTAGTAATAGAAACACTTTTTGGGTCTGATGACATGGTATTTGTAGTAGCTCTCTTCCAAAATGACTAAACCGATTTTGACATGTTTTTGAGGAAGAAAGGTGGGCATGTCACTCTCACCACTGAAAAAGGATGGGTTAGTTTTATCATTAGAGTCAACTTATTTATATTGTATTTCATATCTTTAGGTAAAGTATTTGTATTTTCTCGTGTTGGTCCGGATCCGCTGAGTACTGGTATAAGTTCACTGGTGGTAGAGTAGTAGAGTGCTGTGCAGCAACTTGCCCGGGTAGAAATCCATCGCCTTACCTATTCCTACTGCCATAATATCTCTGACATGTTTCGGTCTCGAGGATAGAGTAGCCTGTGTACACGGTTGGCCTAACATTCGGGCCATAAGACAACGACGCATCTATAGCGTCTATGGTGTCTAAAGACGCTATCTCTTACCATCAAGAGATAATGCTTTTTGCTGATCTCTCACATAAAAAAACTCATAATTATTAGAAGAAGGCGTTGCTTTGCAGAAATCCATACTGAAATTTGGATTCTTTTTTGGATTGTTTTGGCTTCCGGTGAGTCCAATTCGTTCATAGTGCACTATTTTGCCTGTTTTGTCACGTACGTAATACTTGTAACACTTAATTGTTTTCAAAGTAATTTTATTTAGATTTCAAAAAAGAACAAAAAAACTGTAAAATATACTGTTAGTTTTATCCTTAGGGGCTGAATAAAATGGTTTATGCCACTTAAATAAATCCACAGGAAGTATAACAAGTTATTCATCTTCCCGTAGTCCAGCACACGGCCACAATATAAATCATACCCCCGTCACGTGTCAAAACAGCAGCACCAGAAAACCATAAACAGCTAAAAGTATACAAACACAGTAGTATAAATCTGTTTAGCCGGTTTGTTTGTAAACTTACCAGGATTAATGGTATTTGGCAAAAAATGTCTTAAGCACACGGTCAGATGTACTTTTAGGATACTTATACCAGAATGACGTTATGTTAGTATTTTGTTTAAACTATCTATTTACTAACTGTTGGCTGTGGATTCGCCTGCGTTTCCAAGGGAATCCGTTTCGCAACCTAGATTAAAAGTGGCCTGTCTAGTCCAGAGCACAATCTATCTGTGTTCCAAAATTTCAGAAAAATCCGTTCAACAATTCGAGCGTGAAAGAGTAACAAATATCCACACATTTCGCACACAGAATTTTGCTTTTATAATATTAGTAGGATTAAAACATACAAAAGGTGTACATATTTCTTCAATACACACCATAGATGTTATAGGTGGGTAGGATTTTGAGCATACTGTGCAAGTCTACCTTGCCTTCGGAGCGTAAGATGACATTGCTATAATGGCGTCAGGAATAGGTAAAGTGGTGAGGATGAAGGGATTGTTCCCTTTTTTTAGCTTAACCAAAAAGTTCCCGTGATTATGATTATGATAAATGATTACTTAGTATACCCTTATCACGATTAAAAAAAGAATTACACTTATAATATCTAAATTGTCAAGCTTTATTTAAACGCATACAAAAAAACGTACAAAAAATACGTAGATCTATACAAAGTTTCTTGTAACGCGTCTACATAATTCTAAAAACTTCCAGCTTTTAATTACATAATCCATCCATCTAAAACATTATTGATTATAAACGTTAAACAATGTCATTGAATAGCTTAAAAGTTATCACAAAATTCAAAATTAACGGGAGAAAAATGGGCGATAAACGTGAACGTACCATTCTGGCGGGGTGCTTCGGGCCTCCCTATCCGCAATTCTCATTTCTCGATTGAGTAGAGTTTTAATGACTAGAATCTGGATTGTTACATACATCAATGTAGCTGTATGTGCTGCTCCTGTAGCAGCTGTAATGTAATTTTAATAGAAGGTCTAATACATACATACAAACAAACATACATACATACATACATACATAGATACATACATACATACATATCTTCACTTCACATTTATGCACATATAAAGTCTAGTACACGAGCGAAGTTAGCTTAAAATAAATTATCCACAGTCAGTTGTCAAAACAGCAGCACCAAAAAGCCATAAAAAGCTATAAATGTACAAACACCGCGCTATAATAATGTGCAGTCGGTTTGTTTATAAACTAAACAAGATTAACGGTGTCAGGCAAACACTCTGAATTATAAGCAGACATTGAAAAATTCAGACTAGCAATATTAAACAGTGACATAGATTTAGTTATATCAAATAAAATTAAATAAAACTATTACGATACAAATACAAAAACTCTGTATTACAAGCAAAGATACTGAAACAATTAGAATACTAATATTGAACAGTGACGTAAATTTAATTATATAAAATAAAATAAAATTTAATAAAACTGTTACAATACAAATACGAGTACGTCTACTACATCGAGGATAATTAATCATTTAGAAAAATAATATAGGATCAAATTATAGGTTGACCTAAGTAGAACCGAGGCCATAAGACTGTGTTTTCTTTATACTGTCCAAGGTACGAGTATGTATCGTATTTTCTGTCTGACGGCCCGAGTATTCTTTTGACCCTTAACTTGATAAAGTCCGGTGTGACGGACACTTATTTAAAATAAAGCCTGCCAAGTTTTTATTTCACACAGTCAGAGGAAAGTTAACACTTTCCATCTCAATCAAGATCACTAAATGGTCAAAACTGTACCGTACCAAGCTTAATATGTTATAATGTTATAATATTATGAATATTAAAACATTATGTATATAATTAGTTATTTTATACTTATAAAAATATTAAATTTTTTGCACACCACAATGTGGTAGAATATGTTGGAAAGCTTAAATAATTTTGTAACAACTTCAACACGCATATTCCGCAAATAAATATATTTTCTTTCTTTCTTTCTTAAATTGGGGATTTAACTTACATATAGATATTTAGCTGATTGTCCCAAAATACCACTATATTTTTTTATTCGCCATGAATCACTTTATTTTTTGTGGTATTTGTGTAAGGGACAGTTTCTTTGTTTTTTTTATTAATAAATACAGCAAATAATTATTTTAAAATTTTCACTTTTCTATTTAGAAGCTAGAAAGCGGGGGCAATAATTAATTTACTACTAAGAAAGTGTATATCTATCAAACGGTTTAAAAAATGGATTTAGAAACGCTTATATTATTTTCAAAGACAACTATAAACACCCAGTCCTGTACCAATAGTGTAAAGGTTCCTTGAAATACTTACTTTTTTATTAACATTTCATTTTTTTTAAGATAATCACTTTAAAACTGCGTAATATTAATCATTTGGGAACAAAATGATTGTGACATGCAGACGTACAAACGGACAAGTCGAATCTTTAGTGTTTCTTTAATCGAGAGACCAAAGTAAAAATAATTTAGAGCAGTAACACTGCAAAAACCAACTCCAACTATTTCATTTTGATTATTCTTTTTTCGAAAGATAGCAAACTGTCCGAAATGGTCCCACATCATTTTTTTGAATAATTATTCATCATTCATCTCATCATATGTGAAAAATTTAAACACTATTAAGTATAACTCAAAAACTACTGGTCGGATCATGATAAAATTAAAGAGGGGCCACGTCGGAGTCATGACCTATCTTTCTATAAAAGAATTATCAAAATCGGTTGGCTACTGGCCGAGTAATCACGTAACAAACATATATAAAATATATACTCGTTGAATTGAAAACCTCCTCCTTATTTGAATTCAGTTAAAAAGTAAGTATCTATACGTTAATACGTGAAGCAAAAACTTTGGACACCTTTTTACAAAAAATGTGCTGACAGAGGAGTATGAAATTTGGCACACTTATAGTTTATGTGTAGGGGAAGTGCAGAACACCAATATTTTTTTAATGATAATGATTATAAAGTACATTAAAAAATAAAACATTACACATACGACCATGTATTTGACACACCCAAAAAAATATTGATGATAACGATAAAAGATCATAGATGGCGCATAAACTTATATCATACAATTTGAAAACAAAGATGGCGTTCTTATCAACAAGATATTAAAATTTATTACGGTCGAATTTCAACTAACTGGCGACCACTAGTATTAGTAAATATATGAATGGAATCCGTAAAACAATACGAAATACTGCCACAACACTGCCATACTCCATTTCACTGCCTCAATATATGTCATACCTCCGTCAGTTGTCAAAGCAGCAGCAACAGAAAACCATTAACAATGCGTAAAAATACCGTGATACATTTGTAAAAATATAATATTTATATTTAGCCTCTATTTTTAGGTAGGATTGTTTCGGCAAAAAAATGTTTTATAAGTACACAGAAGTAGTATATTTCAGGGCAACAAAAAAAAACAGTATTTATATAAATCGTGAAAGTATAAAACTTACAACTGCTATTATAAATATAAGTTTGATTTATTAACCTTTTGATATTATAGTTTCAAGGTGGCCTTGTTTTTTTCTTTTTTCTTTGTTTCCCTGGACAAGTTACACAAATTGAATATTACCCCAAAGTAAGCAAATTGTTGCTTGTGCAACGATTATAATACATATAAATTGGTGTTTGTCAACGATTATAATACATAGAAATATTTAAATAGTCATCAGAATAAATTTAATAAACACCCAGACCCGTAAATGCAGGCATCTAAATGCTCAACACACAAATGCCTGCTCCCGTCGGGAAATCGAACCCGAGACTCGCGGTTGGTCGGTGTAGTTAAGTGTGTACGCTAGCCACTCGACCAACGAGGCTACAAAGTCGGGATCTGATGATGGAATAACAGCAAAATCGAGGAAAATACTTAATTTTTGATGGACTTATTGAAATCGAAGTCAGTTTTTGTAGTCATTGCGCAGAAGTTATTATGGTATTACTAGCTGCGCCCCGCGGTTTCACCCGCGTAAGTCCCAATCCGGGATAAAAAGAAGTCTATATGTTAACAACTC
The DNA here is from genome assembly GCA_002245505.1 of Calephelis nemesis. Taxonomy (NCBI): domain Eukaryota; kingdom Metazoa; phylum Arthropoda; class Insecta; order Lepidoptera; family Riodinidae; genus Calephelis; species Calephelis nemesis. Next base: position 550,517 of record NJDD01000021.1, read on the forward strand.
CGGGATAAAAAGTAGCCTATGTGTTATTCTGGGTCTTCAGCTACCTACATGCCAAATTTCGTCGTAATCGGCTTTGTAGTTTTTGCATGAAAGAGTAACAAACATCCATACATCCATACATACAAGCTTTCGCATTTATAATATTAATAGGATGTTTTATGAAAAATTCCGAATTCTCTATTATTCCTGAGTCCGTCGTCTAGCAATTAAACTTTTACGTTATTTATTACGCATATACACCTTCACTTTGAATTGCCCTATCTATTAAAAAAAAACGCATCAAAATCCGTTACGTACTTTTAAAAACCTAAGCATACATAGGGACACACAGTGGAAAGCGACTGTACTTTAAACCATACTAGCTATTCCGGCGTACTTCGTTTAACTCGTTCAATTTGTTTGGTAAAAATTAAGGTTTCGTTACCGTTACGTTGAACGTGATTAAAAATCTCCTATGTCCATCGCGTGGTTCTAAGCTACCATATTTATTTTCATCCAAATCGGTTCAGCTGTTCTTGAGTAAGGAAAAGTGTAAGTAACTAACACTACTTACTTTTACTCGTATATAGTATTTAGATTTAAGGTTTTTACTAAATAAACGTTACAGCAAAATGTAAAGAAGAAAACCTTTTCAGATATTTTTGAAAGCCTCAAGAAATTGAGCGAAAACCCGTAGGAAGTAGATCTAGACCACATAAATAATTTTTAAAATTGAATTTCCGATGGAATCGAAAAGCAGGTGTTCTCAGTCAGGTCCTCGGGGGGTTTGTTCCGCATCGAAGTAACTTTCTGCTGTACTGTGGGTACAAGATAGCGCATTGCCCACTACATTTCTATTTACAAATTTAATACAAAAGTATGTAGTACACTTTTCAGCTTTGGCTCTTGGTGAAACTTCATATGTATTAATATAAATAATATCTATACATAGTATAAAGCAAAGTCGCTTTTCGCGTCTGTCTGTATGTATGTATGCTTATATCTTTAAAACTACGCAACGGATTTTGATGCGGTTTTTTTCAATA
>NJDD01000021.1:552422-563626 GCA_002245505.1 Calephelis nemesis
CGGTTAGACCTCAGAGACGATATGTATATTTCTAAAATTTCGAAAAAAAATCTGTTAGAGGTTTCCATAACTAATTTAATTTTATTTCACAGGATTAACTTATTTAACTTCACAGGATTTGCCGAAGTGCAGATAAAACTGTAAACACAATAACGTATTCCTACGATTTATCTGAGGTGAAATTAGAAAAGAGAAAGTGTATGTTCAGTTTTGACGGCAAAATTGCTGAATTGATTTTAACATTTACAAAAAAATAGATGAAAATTTGGATAGCGATATAGGCTACATTTCATCTTAAAATTTTAACGAGCAGTGTTACAGAGCTAAATATCAAATTAGTAGACTACGCGGGCGAAGCCGCGGGTAATAGCTAGTAAATAATAAAGTAAAAAAAAACTTAAAATTCTAAATTGTTTGATTTTGTAAAAAAATTCCAATCGAATTCTAGTTCGTATTATCATCAAATCAATCAAATTTACGTTCCTTAAAACCTAAAATAAATATAATAAATAAAAAATATAAGCGCTGGGGACATTGGATAAATGAAACGTATCGAATCGAAACACGGAAATTGTATTTTACTGTAATAATTTATATATATTTATGCAAAGAAATATTTGCCCCCCTTTTATAATATCTTCAATGACAAAACAAAGAAGAAAATATAAAATAAAATGTGTACAAGCATTGTAACGATAAAAAACATCATACATGTCTAGATGAAAGAGTACTGTACAAAAGTTAACCAAGATCACAGTCACATTAGGTACTTATTCCTACCTGCATATTGTCAGTACTAGTAACTGTCGTATTCCAAGCTTAAAGGTATGGCCATCGTTAATTAGCGATCCTTTAGGTAAATCTATGGTACAAGCTCTCTCTTATCATAAGGAAAGATTCTTGTTCGCAATCTTATAATACAAAAAAGGATCAATAAAAAAAAACTTTAAAATGTAACGAAAATTTATTTCGCTTTTGTGGTCTAGCAATACGGTGTCAGACTTAACTTTTTGAGGTCCTGGGTTCGATCCCCGGTTCAGTCAACAAAAAATATAAAAATGTGTATTTCCAATTTTGTAATAAAAATAGCGCTGCCGGAGATCGGATACGTACCCGGTTGGTGATAAGCTTGCCATCTATCACATTGTGGCATTTAGTGTCTTTGGATAGTCGTAGTTGCCCTTGTTAAGCATCTGCTTACCTATTTGGGAATATGGGCGTGAAGATACTTTACCTTACATTGAATTACTTTATAAAATGTGTGACTAACGTATTACCAATTTTTCCCAAACGTCAGCAATTAGCCTAACCGTCCGAAAACCGTCTTTTCGTATTTTGACGGCCACTTATTTCATATATGGCTGATAAATCACAAAATGTACCTTCGAAGGTAATACTGCTTACGCACCGCTGACGTCACAATAAGGGACTGACCCACTTGAGCGTTGTGATCGTCAAATTATGTAAATACGAATTTTCATATTGGTATTTTTCGCTTGGAATATTTCTGGCCCTTTCGAGGGCCAATTCTGGTAATCATTCAGAATTTATATTTAAAAAATGCTAAAACTACACAAAACTAACTTTAATTTTAATGCGATGTCGTCTAAGTAAATAATTAACTATATGCCAGCGCTAAGCCAATAGCCATAAAATGTATTACCTTTTATTAATATAATAGTTAATCCGGCAAACGTCATTCTGCTTTTTAATGTGATTTTAATAAAAAAATATGTGAATCACCTTAATACTTAAGGGTATAAACCTACCTTGCGAAACACCTTAAGAATAAGTCCAAAATAAAATAATTATTGAAATTGAACTATTCTGAAGAAAATTTTGTGTAGTACAACATAATAAGGATAAGATCGATACTAACTAAAAAAGAAATAAGGTGTAATAAGACCGACATTTGGATTTTTTGTCGTATTTTTGATGATTGAATGATTCTTTGCAGAATAGACCATCAGACGTACAAGGCAACTTACTACTACCGTCTACTACTACTTACCGTCACTAACACCGTAACAACTGACTAGGCGGTAGAGCTTCGCAGCGACTTGTCCAGATTAGTACCACTGCTTTACCTAAACCTGCCGCCTAAAAATATGTGCTTGCCGTTGACGTCTTCCAGTTTGGAGGACATAATAAGCGGTAAACTGACTTTTGTTCGAAGCCTAACATCCCAACTTCAGGTTGGGAACGCATCATTACCACCTTTAGTGTCTCTAAGCGGCGTGAATTTCTTACCATGATAAAATCCATCTGCTTGTTTGCCTTCCAATAAAATAAAAAAAAAGCATTTACATTGAAGAACAAAGAGAAATAAATAAATAAGGCGTCGAATTTGGAACTTTAAACGTATTTTGTATTACGGTCGGATTCCGTTTTACCATAACAATTTTGAAATTAAAAATCGTCAAAACGGTTTGTAATTTGTTTTGTACTTTATTTTGGACGCCAAAGTATTCAGGAAATTTACGTATATAATTTGACATTACATTTTATCGTCATAAAAAAAAATTTGTTTGTACAACAGAATCAGCCAGCTGAGCGTTCAACTGTTCCTAATACTATCACTGTATCCCCATTATGCTCTATGATTGTGATTTCTTAATGGAGATTGGGAAGGAATTCAATTGCTTGGAAGTAATAGGGAGGTCGTTATGCTTTTAGTATTTTGGAGTTTTATGACGACATATTCAGGATTAAACAAGATACCAGAGTCTATCCTGTTAAATTACTTTCATTTTTTATCAAAATATAACGAACATGGGGTCGTTTAATAAATATCTACAGTAAGTAAGGCTTAAGCTGGATACATACTATCGGTAGCGGCTGGTAAACACGACATATATACAGAGTATCTAGATAATGAAAGTACACTGAGCCTTGCAAGCTATCGGACGTAAGTCGCGTATGTGGCCTTGAACATTCGGACATCCGATAAATATCTAGTGCGCTGGATGTTTATCGGACGTCCGAATCGGACATCGAACGTCCGATAAACATCCGCCAATCGGACAGCCGGAAGCGTCCACGGACGGTACGTACACGTTTATTAGTCACGGTTGTAAGCCGCGTGCGAGATGTCTTCAACTTTTACAGCGCATTTTTTTGTTCTTATAATTCTGTAACATATTGAATCTTATACAAGATTTTTTTACAAGAATTCACCCAGAAAAATATGCGGATTTATGACCGCGCCAAAAAAAAAACGCGCGTTTAAAATTCGACTGGTCCTAATATTTATTAATTGGTCTTAAATTCAAAAACTTTATTTTAATTTTGTATTTTAATTTAATAATTTAAGTTACGATTTTTTTTCTAGATATAATTGATTAGAACTAAACTAAACACTCTTTGTAAGTTCATTTACATGCGATACTAATATAAGAAAATATTAAAAAAGATTAATGAAAAATCGTAAACACACAAAAGCAAATCATTATATAATTCTACTAGCGGTCCGCCCCGGCTTTGCACGGTTACAAAATATGCATATAAATCTTCCTATTTAATCACTTTATCTATTTTAAAAAAAAACTGCATCAAATCCCTTGCGTAGTTTGAAAGATTTAAGCATACAAAAAGACATAGGGACAGAGGAAGCGACTTTGTTTTATACTAAGTAGTGATAATGTCACTTAATCACCTGTAGAGAAGAGAGACCCTTGCCTCATGGATGTTAGGTGATGCTAAGCAAGTACGCATACCCCAGACAAAAAGCAAGATCTGGTCTGTCAGGTCGAGTTGCGTGTAAATGTTTCATAACTAAATCGAATTTTATAATACATGAAATTTAATCTCTTTGAACGGTCAATTATTTTACGTATTTATTACGTTTTAAATAACCTGCACCTAGGATTTATTAGTCATAATAGTCTAGACTAAGAAAACAGATCTAATTACTTACAAGCAAAATATTATAATGAAAAGTCTAGGACCTAAGAACAAAGCATTCTGCCCTGTAGTAAAGTTAATAAATCTTTAAAATCGTCCTTTGTTATGGCTGTCTCTAGTATTTTTTACTGAATCCTAAAATTTAAAGTTTTTAATTATCAATTGTTTTGTTTTACTACAGTTTTTATCTTTATACTGACTGACTCATCAGACGTCGTCCTATCCTAACTATAAATGTAGATTTTTATCTGCACTTTCTAATGACAATTTATTCCAGCCGCCATAACGTCAGCGCTTGCCGTTGACCTGTTCCGGTTCGGAGGCTAAGGTAGCCAGTAAAATTACTTTTGCTGGAGAGGTAACATCCCGGCCACCGGTTGGCAACACACCATTATGACTTTTGCTTTCTTTAGAAGGCGTGAATTTCTTGTTAGGCTGCCAATATTTAAAAAAAAGAGTATAAAATAACGTGAAAAAAAGAATTGTTATAAAAATTGGTCACTCCGTTCATTCGATCATGTGTTGATCCGATGACCAAGTGAAATGGGGATTCATTTCAAGTAATTTTTTTATAATATTGTAAAGCAAACAAGAAGACGGATTTCCTGATGGTAAGAAATTCACACCGCCTAAAGACACCTAACATGGTAATGGTGCCTTGCCAATCTGAAGCCGGGATGTAAGGCCACGAGCAAAAGTAAGTTTATTAGCTACCTTATCCTCCGAACCGAACACGTCAACGGAAAGCACTGACGTTATGGCAGCAGGAGTAGGTAAGGCGAGCGCGTCGCTGCTAAACTCTACCACCTAGTCAGATGTCACGTCGTTAGTGATGTTAAGCCTATGCTCGCCTTTTACGAGCTGAATGGAACGCAGATGTTCTATTCTGCAAAGGAGTCCAAATCAACACGGGTCTTGAATAGGTGTATCCCTGAAAAAAAGGCAATGAATAGGGGACCTACTGCTAGCCGTAGATCCTCAGCTGGCAAACCTATCGCCACTTATCTGATTCCAAGCAGTGTTATGTTGTAGTAAAACTTAAAAAAACATATTTAGTTTCAGACAAATCACTAGATAAAACAAGGTAAAAACAGTTTAAAATGTGTTAAGGTTATTTTGATTTGTAGAATAAATAAAGAAGATAATATTACAACATATTCACACAACAATACCCCTGAAATGGGTTTACTACGCTGATTAATAGATCTTCCACGAAGTCCAAGCACCCTCGTACGCGTCCAAAGCTATTCCGTAAAACACAGTGGATCTCGTTTACGCGCCCTTGAATCTTGAGCTGCGTAATGTTGTCATTCACACCGTTATACATACCTCCAGCTTGAATACTAATGCTTGATGATCGCGAACATGCTAGTGAACATAAGGCTTACTATTGACATGTAGCCTAGTCTTAGTGTTGACATAATAGTAGAGCAATATCATAAATCCTACTTGCTGCTAAATTATCAACGTATTACAAGGACACTTTAAGCGTCAGTTATAGAACTAGATTTTGTCGGCGCGAATATAGTCGTATATAAAAAAATTCTCTCTTTTCAAAATCGGACAAAAAATGAAAACAGCATCTACACGCCTATATTTACGAAGATGAAAACACCATAATGTGACAAGTGGCAAACCTATCGATCCGGCGCCATGATGTTTTTTATTAAAAAATTGAAAAAAATGCAAACTCGGGACCCTATGAAGTCAAGACCAACACCAGACCTATAGACCACAGAAAAAACGGACTAAAAGTAGCATATCTTTCTCTGAAAAGAAAAAAAACCTTATCATACAACTATAACTATAACTTTGTCATGTTCTAAATATTTTAAAGTATGTTAGTTTAAAATGTTTTATAATTCAGCTTTAAATTGCGACCAGTACCAAAATTGATAATTTCAAATAATTCATTTTTTTTCAAATAATTATGGACAAAACATAATACAACCACACAAATAAAGTATTAATTACCATGAAATGTATTCTAAATGTATTTCTTATCATAAATTCGTGTTTGAAAAGATATGCATGTTTACCTGTAATACAATAATTAAAAAAAGTAAATAGGTAATTGTTACATAACGGTGTAAAAGATGACAACAAAGACATAAAATGAGTGAAATTCAAACGTACTTCCAGGAATTGTAATGGACCTTCAGCAATAATAACGAGGTGCTCGTAAACCTGGTAATTCTGCTGCGTAGTTTCATAATTCAAAAGCTAGCTTATTGACTGAAATATGTCGGAACGGTTGCATTATTATCATGGTCATGTCTACACGCTTTTGCAACTTTGTTACTGTTGCTATAAGGTTTTGTTTACAATTTACAATGGTTTTGTACTTGAAAAACATTTTGATACGGATTGTATAAGTCTACGGTCCATGTTTTAAATGAAGCAAATTTTCAAACTAGGGATTTATTTCTAAAAAGTGATAAAACTTGAAAGTTGGAACTAAAACTGTGATGATATAAACTTCAAACACATTTTTAACCCCCGGAGGAAAAATGGGAGTGTTATAAGTTTGACATGTCTGTGTGTGTATGTGTGTGTCAGTCTGCTTATGGCATCTTATTTTTTGAACGGACTGAACAATTTCAATATGTTTTTTTTTTAATTTAAAGCTGACGTAATCGATGTGGTTCTTAGGTTCATTGCATGTAAGTTTTGTGTTGGATTATTGTTTTTTTTATTTTAGTGCTATTTAGTTTTTGTGCCTTTATCTCTTTCTTTTTCGTATATCACAGATAAACTACTCAAACAAATTCGATAAAATAAACTATTTCTAATATATTTTTTTATTCAAGAACTAGTTATAGTGTTTGCTAGAAAACAATGCCATTTAACAAAATAATACCATTATTAATAATAATGCAAAAAAAGTACGCCAACACCACAAATGACTGCGGAATCTGTTTTATATATATATATTTTTAATTTAGGTTATTTATATTTTAGGTAAAGTCAACAAATTTTTGTAATAAGTTTGAGAACACCAGTTCTCTAGTGTTTACCTTAATATGGTTGATAACGTTTTATAACGTTACTTTCTTCGTTTAATCTGACTTGGTTAAAGTTAAAATATTTTTTTTTCATTATCTTGAAATATTTTTCTATCAATTGATATTTCATGCATCACTTTCCTTTTTTATGAATTAAGAGCACCATGACGCGACAATTTTTTAGTTTTATCTCATGGAAATATATATAGTATGGATGAAGGAGATCGCTGTTTTGGCGACAATGCCGCATTTGTGTATCACTTAGTTTTAAGGTTTTATTTTAGTGTATTTATTTTTAATATATTTTGGTGCACAGTAAATAGTTATTCTATTCTATTCTACCTACAACAATCACCATTGTAGTTTCCTTCTTCATGTAATTAGTAAATATTCTTACGCAAAAAATTATCAGTATGTACTCACACGTATATCTTATGAGTTATTATTACTTCGTCTAATTATTCGTTTTTTTATTTTAACCAAAACGGTATTTTCCATTACGTCACATTAACCAATAAAGCAATTTCAAACACTCAACACGCAGACGTAACAAAATGGAAACGCAGACTTGGCAGCCGAACAATTTTTTTCCGACAGATCATTGACCTAGATTCGCGAAAGTGGAATATCTGTGGGCGGACCACAACAAACCATTTTATAATCTGTGGCCATGAGTTTTTATAGCTGTGAAATTATGCATACGTTTCTAACAAACTGTGTGAATGGAAAAAATGATAAAATATTCCCTTGATAACTGACTGGCAGTTGATAAAAAGCTGAGCATACATACTCAATATTTTAACTAATACTATGTCTGGCTAGTTTTCCGGTGATTTGCTCGTTTTGTATGACCTTTTCTATTTCTGCGCGCATTACTTAATTCTATTATCGTTTTGCAATTAAGAGGTTAAGTTTAAAAACATTCAGTTCGGAGGCTACCCGATAGTCTTGCACTATATGCATAATATCCCGGTCGTAGAACAGAGACGCACCTGTAACCGGTTGTCGCTTACCATCAGGAGACCCATATGCTTATTTCCTGACCTGGCACATAAAAAATAACTGAAAAACATTGTGAAAACTTTCCAAACATACAAAGTACAAACAACAATACTAATAATACTTTACCGGCCCGCTCCGTCTAAGGCCGCCTCGTAGGTCGGTTTTACCATGTTCATTTGATAGCCAGTGGACTGAGCGGTGTTCGAATTCTTGGCAGGCAGCAGTATTCTAGGAATGCTCAGGTCCATCTGTATAAAATTTATTACCAGTATGAAGTACCTGTTTTTCAGTGTGTATCATGTTTCATGTCACACCTAACAAACACCCTTTACAATTTTTTTACGAGATATATTTATTAATAATTCATTGTTAATTTGAAATCAGTGGCACAGAAAAGTCGTCTATTTTCATAATTTTGTAAAAAAAAATTTTAGAAAATTCCAGGAGCTAAACAATCTCGACATTAAATAGCGCTAAAATAATTTAGCCAATCCTGGCGCGTTGAATAAACGCGTTCATTTCTTATTGGTTGTTGCGTACGTGCCGTTTTTGGAATACGTTTTCTCGTGGCATTTTGACATACATAAACCACCATTGCATGAATCTCATTTGATTATTTTATTTAAAACCAGCTGTTCCTATGGTACGGGATAAAAAAATATTAGGTATTAATTCAAGATATCCTCTACGTGTGTGCCAAATTTTAGAAAAATCGGTTCGGTAGCTTTTGCGGGACGAAGTAACAAACAAACAAACATACTTTCGCGTTTATAATATTAATAGAATTTAAATTTATAATAGTAAAGTTCACATTTTTATTTGTAATGATTATATTTGAGATTTGGGTGGACTATTTAATTCTACGCAAAATAAATATTTTTATAGAGACTTATAACCGTGATACGTGTTTTCATTTTATTGAAACTTATAAAGCACACATTGAGATTTTCTCCGAGGCAAGCTTCACATTAAAAATTCTCTTACTGATGAAGTAATTGTAGTTAAAGCTGAGTAATTTGACATGAATATGGGGTACCTAATCATAGTTCAGAGCCTTTACCATGCGTTGATATGTTTGAATATTAAAGCAACGTTGCATTTTTTTGCTATAGGTTCATTCGGGTACTATTGTATCAAAATCGTGACGTTATGGTGACAGGAATAGGGAAGGTGGTGGTACCATTTCCGGCGAGTCGCTGCGAAACTCTACCACCTAGTCAGATGTCACGGTGTTAGTGACGGTAAGCCTATGCTCGTTTTTTACGTGCTGCCTTGCAAGAAGGCAGATGGTCTATTCTGCAAAGGACTCCGGACCGACAAGGTATTTACGGCACCATTTGCTATACATACGTTTAATTATATAAACCTCCAATGTTTCTTTTTCTCCTTTTTATATGATACTAGCTATCCCAGCGAACTTCGTTCCACCCGTTTAGTTTGTATGGGAAAAAGTAGAATGTTGTTTTTCTTAGTTTTCTCGCAAGTTTTTTCCTTTTTCTTATTTTTTAAACCTTCCTTGGACTTGAACAAATAATTCAAAACCAAAATTAGCGAAATCGGTTCAGCCGTTCTCGAGTTTTAGCGAGACTAACGAACAGCAATTGATTTATATATATATAGATATTTTTGCACCCTCACAATCATCTCGATTCTACTTGCTGGCTGAATGGTGTATAGCATTAAGTCATCCTTACAGTAGTTGTGCATAGAAGTAAATAAATAAAATTTTGTTCTCTTAGTTACTTATAAAGTCGCTGTTCAAAGTTTTCATAAAAATGATTCAAAAAAAGTGGCCACGCACTACGTGATTTAAAATCCTTGTTTATTAAATTTATTCTGGTTTCTATTTAAGTATTTCTATGTATTAGTATAGTTGACTAGCACCCATAACACAAGCATATAATTTCCTTACTTTGGGGTTAGATTCAATTTGTGTGAGTTGTCCGGGGTAATTTATTATTATTGTTTATAAATTAAATAAAATCCTGAAAAATATTGGCCTCACTCTTCTGTATCTTAAATACAAACAAATTATGTTTGACTGTGCCTGTAAGTGCAACTTCTGACGAAATAAGTTTTTGTAAATTAAAATTATTAAAAACTACCTAAGAAACAGCATAAAGCAGGAACGACTTTCTGCTTTAGCAATACTTTCAATCGAAGCAAAATTAGCTTTAGAAATCAATTACAAATCCTTACTAGGGGATTTTTGTGAAGAAAAACGCCGACGAACATCATTTTTGTAACAATGTCAATTAAAAGATTTAAAAAAAGTCTAGGTACTGTTTTAGAAAGTAAGAATAAAAATAAAACCTTTTTAAAATATATTTGTTTTAAATACTCTCCTATCCATTTCTCGTAGGTCTTAAAATTATTTTACTTTTAGTAAAGTAGGTATGAAATCAATTCATGTTTGGGAAGACCATGGTGTAATAATATAAGTGTAAAATATTTTTTTTCCGTTCGCTACGCCACTGTATAGTACCGTAAACTCATAGTGCGGGTATACTGGATTTGTAACCTAACGACATAAAGCAGGATTATTTCAATACTACGAACCGTCTACGTTGAACTACGACTAATGGTCGTACGTAATAAGGGAGACTCGTACGCTCAACTCGCTTTGCATAATTCTGTGCTTATTCCAACGTTACTTTATAGAATCGAGAGTTCAGTATGTCAGAAAATGGGATCGCAACGGAAAACCCCACCGATCGCATTCGCAACAGTGAGTCTAGAGAGAGAGTGGGATTAGGTCATGTGCGAAATTTGACCAATGAAAGGTTGACAAAACATATACACCATGAGAATATGTATGCTCATAGTCACCCGGGAATACCTGAACACAAATCCATGGTTGCTTTCAATAGTCTCCGAAACCGGTTTAAAAAAGTAATTATTGTAGAAGCAGCTAGGCAGCTCTGTAGGGGTCTCGGCATCTGATACTCTGCCTACTCTGCAAGGGACTTTGCCTGAAAATGTGTTAGTGTAGGCAGCCTTTTTGCTTTAAGCAAATAGAATGATTGAAATGTTACTTCTATAATCTCAAAGATGTCATACAAAGCCTGATTGCTACTGCTGGGTAGACTGAAAACACATGTTTGTCGATTTTATTTTCAGAACAGGAATTTTGCACAAATTGCTTTAATTATCAATATAAAGTACTATCATGAATGTGGTAAAACACAATATTCATTTATTGCGTTGTCGTACATAAATATATGCACTTTGTTCAATTTCTATTTTGAAACACTTTACATACACGAATTTTATAAGTAAACAGACGGTCGACCC
>NJDD01000021.1:566809-579825 GCA_002245505.1 Calephelis nemesis
CCGATCCGGTGGTAGATTTATTATTATATAGACCCGTCACAAGTGCCTCTTGTAGGTTTATGTGAAATAAAGATGATTTATTATTATTATTATTATTATTATTAACCCAAATCATTTACATTTTTTCACACGAATTAAATGGTTTATTTGCACTTTGAGTTATCGAACGCCAAAGCAATGAGATTAACTGTTTAAAAAGGTGTTTTATTCCAATTTAAGCGACTAGTGCCTTTTGTTTTAGTATAGTTCCAACCTTCAACCCTTAATTTTATCAGCAGGTGAGGTAAAGATTATCGTACTAACCCTTTTAGTAAAATTATAAAATCTTAATGCATGTTTATGTTACATTGTGCATGTATTTAATTATACCTCGATTTAGAGCAGAAAACTTTGCTTAACTGGTCACAGATTCTCTTTTTTCATCCCATCTACACAACTGTTACAATCTCACAAATGTCACAAACATACATCCCGCCAAGTGTCTTAAGGGATAGGCAGGGAATATCTAGTGCCAAACCTAACGATCCTGACAAACCTGTACCCTTTTCATACAAACCCTCGGATGATATCCGAGAAATGTGGAATGTCAAACTTGGTCCCTCACTAATGTTAATTCTAAAAACAGGGTATTTTAATGTTTATTAAATATTTAAGTTACTCGGATCATAGCAGTGAGCGGGTATAATAAGATATATCAAATATACAATAGGTGGAAAGATAATATATATAAATTTGAAAATATTTAACGTTGACTAGAAGGCTGTAACTACCCGCCTTTAATTGAAAATAGCTGAGCGTTTTGTAAACAGTGAACAGGTGATGTATGATGGACTTTCATGGTTGAGTAATCACTCGATTGCTCTGCTATAAGCCACGTAGGCTGGTTATACCATCTCTGTAATATAATTTCACCAACAATGGACATGTTGGTGAAATTGTTGCTTGCAGTAATTTTCCATAGATTTTTGTTGAAACCGCTCGATACTAAAATTGATTTTTGACCCCCGATAGAAAACGATGGGTGTGAAAGGTTGACGCGTATGTTTCTGTGCTATCATAACTTTTTAACGGATTCCTTTTTTTGAAACTGACGTGACGTATATATTGAACATTTTGTATGATTTTTTTTTTTAATTACAATTATAATGTTTTACTTACTTCAGTTAGCTGAATAAACAAAACATTGGCCTTTGCCGTCCATTGATACTAATATGTCCAAAAGAAATCAAAAAATCCTTTAACCTTTTAACTTTTTTTCCGAACTATGTTTACTAGATGCCTAATGAAGCAGCCAATCGCACAAAGTGATTACTTTATCTCCTATAATCTTATGGTCCTGGAAGTATTTCAGGACTTTTTTATATGTGTTTAGTATCTGTATGCATTATTTTTTATACAAGGCCTACTTATTTCATTTATTATTTTTTATTAACGAGTTGGCTGAAATAAATTTATTTTGTTAGATATAATCTTGCTTTTCTGTTACAGTTTTATTTAGATTTTTTTCTGTAATTTGTGTCGTTTACTACATATAATGCATAAGTATAATTTTAAGAATTTATTAGAATTTAAAGTAATTAAAGCAATGGTAGTGGTTTTGGACATAAACCCAAAAGCTTAATCCATTTTTTTTCTGGTTGAACTTTCATGCACATTGTAAACACACAGCCGTTTTTATATTTAAATAAAAAGAAATTGAAAAAAAATTAAACCACAGACCTGAGAAGAAAGCTAATAATTCGTATTTATATCTCACACATGGTGAAAGATACATGGCTCTAACCTGATCTAACTGATTCCTAAAACTTTAAGGGTTATTCGTCAACTCGCCCGATCGGGCCAGTTGGCACCTTTCAAATTTACCTAATATTTCTGTCGTCAACTCGCACGCTCGTATAAAGTACAGCCAGGACAACTAAATTTTAAAATCGACTTCACGACTTTTTTATTAAAACGTGTGTGTGTGTGTGTTTAATTAAAATATATTACAACAAAAAGATAATCATTATCAAGCTTTATACTTGAAAGGATCAAATATAACGACGAAAAAGAAAGAAAATTGTGCTATTGATAAACATATTGCGAACACAATTACTGAACTCAGACTCGGAAACATAAGTATTGAGTAATGCATCGAAAGTCTTATAGTATACAGTTTTGAATATTTTATTTTGATAATTGACAAGAACAAAAGTCGTGATCTGTGACTATACTGTCAATTTTATTGTATTTTGTAAGAATTAGTTATAATAAGTCAAATGCTCTTGTAATATTATTGATTTTTATACTTAGAACATTTTAGTGCCTCTGTTGATTATATTACATATTTTTGATTATATTTTAAACTTAGATAATAATTATACAAATCGTTATACAAAATTGTTGATTATATTTTAATGTTAATCATATTTTTATAATCTCGGTAATAAAAACGCAAAATATTTCGTGATGTCGTTGATCATATTTAGATATTGTTGATCATACTTATTTTGATTTTGATTGTTATTTGCTGTAACATGCTTTCATATTTTTGAGATGTTGATTGCTGAAGTAAAACTTACGATATAATAATGCTTTTTTTTTATAAATAACCACAAAATATTTAACATTTTTAAAAATGATTTTTGTAGTTGACCATACATTTTTATCGAAATTTGAAAGGTGCCAAGTCGCCCGATCGGTCAAGTTTTTGTCGGGCGAGATGATGAATAACTCAATTTTAAGAACCATTGGAAAAAACATTGTTTTTTGGGGTAATTTATATCTATACAACTTGTATTAATATTTGGCGTGTTTTATTGTTTGGCAACTTGTATTAATTCAACGTGAAGAAATTTCAAATTTTAAATAGTTATGCAAATTATACCATGATAGTTCGCATTTTGACCGATTTTAAAAAAGTATGACCTTTGATTTCAACATTTTATTTAGGCAAACCCAATTACATACTTTAATTTCAGGTTAACAAAAATAGCAAGTCGTTTTCTTAAATAAATAGTCGTTAAATTATAGTTGCACGAAATATAAAACTAATTTAAAGAATTAACAGAATCCTATACCTTTAGTCATATTATGGAAAGTTCTTAAGTTATTAAGTTTAAATTTTTGTGAGCAACATTTTCTATGCCTAAACATATGGTAAGTACTTATCTATATATGTATAAAAAACAATGCCTCTTTTTGTTGTAATTTTATAATTCAAGGACGGGCTCACCTATCCAAAGCAAATGTTTAGGCTTTGTTCGGACTGTTTAGTAGATGGTTTATGTGAGGTTTGCATAAAATCGGTAGAGAAGTTCTTTATTAGTTATATTTTTTATAGCAAATGAATTATGGCGGATCATTTTGTTAACGGGTATTTTTCAGTAAAATTGAAAAATTTTTCAGATAGGGATTGTGCTGTCATATTAACACTTTTTTAGTTGTTTTTTTATTATTTCAATTGGTCTGTTTATTCATGTTTAAAATGGAAAAACAAAAGATATTGTTAATTCAAATGTTTTGGATTAAGTTTTAAAATAGCTGGCAATTAATAAAATACTTTTTTGTTTAAATAAATTAATTTAATGTTCCAATATATATTTTTTTTTGATATTTCAGTTTATACGTAGCGAAGCATGTACTTCTTCATATTAAATAGTTACTTTCCACATTTGCACATCAGTCATAAATACTAAACTAAAACAAGCGTAACTTATTGTTTATTTTCACATTTCTGGCAAAGTTATCTTCAAAACTCAAACAATCCAATCCGGATTTCGGCCCGGAGTCTTTAGCTTTTGACCTCGCTTGGCTGTTTATCTTTAGAAGTTGAAAGAGTAATTAGCTTTTAACACCATAATAAGTCTCTGCTAGAAATAAGAGCAACTGAAAAATATATAAAAACAATTTGTGCAAAACTAGTTTTTAGCTAGCTAGCTTAGATAGCTAGTTTTTTTTAATGACTAATATGTTGCCAACCTAGCGGTTTTTACAACTTCACAGGGCTTTAATTAAGCTAGAGTTCCTTGAGTACAATATTCTGTCATAATCAGATAAATCATAATATTACATACTCATAATAGACTTTATAGAAAAATCTAAAGCTATCGCTCCTGTAGTCTAGCGTTCCAGATGTTAGATCTGAGGTCATAAGGTCTCGGTTTCGATTCCCGGGTCGGGCAATAAAAAGAAAAAGAATGTGGTTTTCCTATTTTCTAATAAAAACAGTGTTGCTTGGGATTGGATATGTACCCAGTTGGCGATAGCTTAGTTGGCTTAGTGTCTTCGGCTAGTTGTCACACACAACTCGGGCAACAAAAAACCAGAAATTGTGTACTTATTTTCAATTATCATATAAAAATTATGTTGCCCGAGATTGGGCATGTGCTCGATTGACGATAGGCCTGCCATCTCTCACTATCCTTCTACTACTATATGTACCCACAGCAATTGTAAAAATATTTTTGACGCGACAACGTCTTAAATTAGGTTGCGGCTCGGAGTCACTCATGAAAAAGTGTAACGCCCGGTAACGTTACGATGAGTCACCGAACGAGAGAGAGGCCCGCCGGAGCGGCGAATGCCTTGCGTCTCTCTCCCACTTTTTAATAATATTCATATCAATAAATATTCTACCGAGAAAAAGACGTTGTCACGTAAAATCTTCGCCCGTAAAACCGACTTTACAGGCAACCATTTTTTTGTTAAATATTTTAATATCAGTTGTTACTTATTTATAAGTATGTATATATATATATATTTACATACTTAAATATACATATATTATATAAAGGAGAATCACGATTTCATTCAGGACGGAAGTCTAAATTATTTTTCTATTTTGATAATATATTACGCTACATAAACTTTTTCGTCTTTAATCGACAATTTTATTTTTAAAACTAACTTAAATAAAACTAAAACAATATAAAATAGAATGGAGAATACTTTAAGGACATTTACTTAATTAATTTAAACAATTAAGAACGTAAAATAATAGGTATACATTTACAAGGGAACATAAGCTATTTTTTGGGAAACACAGTTCCTCGTGGTTTTGGTCCCAAAGCAGCAACCAAACTATCCTGTATGTAAATCCAAGTTACCCTCTATGTGTGTGCCAAATTCCATGAAAATCGGTTTAGTATTTTTTGCGTGAAGGAGTAACAAACATACAAACTTTCACATTCATAATATTAATATTAGTAGGATCAAAAAATATGTCCGTAATTAGAGAGAGATCAAAAATTTATAACATTGTTGCAAAGTAAATTTTCAAGGAAAGCCATAAACGTCTTGCAAAAGAAACATTGGAAATTGTTCGGCGTCATCGAGGGAGTCATTCATTAAGTTGAAGGTTGTACAAGAATTTCACGAAACACCTTAGAGAGTGTACAATTTTAATTTATAGCTTCAGAAAAGCATGTTTTGAAAGTATATAGAGCAAGCATTGACATATATTCCATAGAGACAGCATTATTGCAGTAGCAAAAAAAATATGCTCTTATCAAAAAAAAAATAAACTATACCCACTTTTTTTGTAGTTAACATTTATACTTATCCACTTTACACTTTATTTAACACTTTCTGTTACTCTCCATCCAACCGGTTTCACTTTTTACGGCATTATCAGGGCTTTAAAACTAAAGACAAAAATCTTTATACCATGGAATTCCGCCAAGTGCCGACGATAGCAAGAATAGATTCTATAAAAAACTATTTGATCTAGATACAAAAGTCATTTAAGCATGACTGATGATAGATGATCTATCACAAGTCACAACTAATACATAAACTATCAAAATATATTGCTTTTATTAACTACTAGTACAACTGGCGAACTTTGTATCGCTCGACATAAACAGCTACTAACAGATTGTATAGAATAAAATAGACCCCTTTCCCTGAGTATTCCGCGGGTTGTTTTTTCATCATAAAATCCTTTCCCTGACAACAACCAACTAAACTTGAATTTGCGAAATTCGTCAATCCGTTCAGGCGTAATACGATAACTATGTAAAGGATCTTTTTTACTACTACTCCTACTACTACCGTGTTTATACACATTTACACATACGTAATATTATTAATGCGTTATAACATTCATATCTAATTAAGTGAATAACAAAGATAACTAGTAAAGTAAATTCGTTTAGCGATATGTAAAATTGAATGTTATTCCATTTTAAATATCTTTAAATAACAACAAACAAAAATTGGAAACACTATTTTACTTTTCCGGATTGACACAATAAACAGCTTTGGCACACGGTGTTACGAATAACAATTACAATTTGTGAAATTACGCACACGTTGCGGGCGTCACTGTATATGGCTACAACAGTGGAAGGGAGACCATTGGCGCGGAGTGCAATTTAGTGAGGGTGTGTCGTCTACCTCCCTATTATATAAATCCATGATAGCAAGAGCGAACATATGTTTCTATCTTGCTGTGTTACCATTTTAGTACTGAATCTCAATTTTCCATTTGGTAATAAAAAAATCAGTTTAGAAGGTAGGTACATGCAAAAACACATATCTTCACACATCGACCCTTACGCGGTAAGCAGAGAGTATCGAGAAAAAAGGCCCGATCCTTGCCGACCTGTCTGGTTTTCTCGTTATTCAGTAACCTTTTCATACAAACACGCCGGTTTTAGAATCTTGAAATCACCCTCGCATAATATCCAAACGATTTGATTGTGACATGTAAACATAGGTCTCCCCGGGTACCTACATCCATCCACTTTCGCATCTTCTTTGTCAATCTTCGTCTGTCATTATTTCCATTTCATTGTCATTGTGACCAAATCAGCGGAACATACTCATTCTCATTTCAATACCAATACTTTTAGCGAGCTACACCACAGACTTTTAGCGCTCTCATTTCGACCGTATTTAGCCTTCTCCCATGCTTTTTCTGACATACCCAACTCTTGCTTCTATACAACAAGGTTTGGATAAACAAAATTATCCAAAATGAGCATATCACCTTAACTCAAAACCTCACTTTGCAAAAGCTAATCCAGCGCTCATTTTATTCTCTACACAAACTCTCGTTTTGGTGGAGAAAGAGAAATTATAAAACTTTTAAATAATCTTTTTCTATGTTAATGTACTGCGAGAGTCTATACAAACATAATATCTTTATATAAGAATTTAATCTTTCATCATACATTTTACTATGAAATGATCTATACAGTATTTTTTTTATCAAACGAGTACCATAAAATTGTATTGTGTTGCTATTGGTCCACGTAATGAACATAAAGTTACTTTCAATCAATCAGAAGGTGCCTTTTTAAATTGACAATGAGAACAAGACGTAATGCCCGCCCCTCATAACGCTACATCTCACTCTGTCCGTATCGAAAATATGCAATCGACATACTCAGTACTACTATGTTAAAATAAATAGCCTAAGAAACGATACCTATGTGACAATTTTTGACAACAATATAAAATGTCGAATGACAAATGTAGATTTAAATTTTTAGATCTCAGAATTTGAAGAAAAATTTGGAACAGAAGACTTAGATCTTTACTTGTACAACAAAGTTTTTTGTTTATGTTCTTCTTAGACATAAATACACACACTCTGTCAGTCTCAGTCAATGTCACGCTAACTTTATAACTTTGCGCGAAATTCTATCGACTGCAAGTAGATAATAATACATTTTAGCTCTTTTAGGATTTGTAAATTTTTTTACTAAGCTTTAATGTTATTTTATATAAAGAATATTTTTCGATCAAATCTTGCAAATAAATGTTGAGTACGTAAGTAGATAAGGTATATTACTAGGTGGTAGTGTACTGTGCAGCAGCTCGCTCATAATATTTCCAACCAAGGCACCCACGACTAGCCAGACACTAACAATGTGATAGGTGGCAACCCTATCGCCAACCACGCGCACATCCATTCCCGGGCAACGTTATTTTATTAGAAAATTTAAAATGTACTTATTCGTTTTTTTTGTTGCCTGACCCGAAGATCGAACCCGAAACCTCAATAAGTCAAATCTAACGCAAAACCGCTAGACAACAGAGGCGATATTATTTATTTATTTTAAGTGTTCGCTGTTTTCATAGATATTTCTGTCATTTCCTTTTCCTGTGTTTGACTTAGTATATTTCAAAAGTTTTTCCACATCCCGCACACTGTCCGAAACTATTACTATCCAGGTCTTCAAACACACAAACCCCTGATGCAGAGCAATTAAGTCATTTGACCGTGAACACTGCACAAACAAATCCAGTTTTGCATGAACGATATTGGCAACGCTACATCCGCCAATATAACTCAAGCAAAACTATCCAACTTCTTCGCAAAAAGAAGTTATTACAAATTTATTTTTATTAAAACTGGAAAATTGGACTTTTAAGTAATGAAGATTTAGAAAACATACAATTTACTAAGTATTTCTTCACGTTCGTATTCCCGCAATGGTAGACAGAGCTATAACCGGGATTCCCTCGATCAGCCGAAGACAATAAGTCCCATCATGTTAGTTGTCACAGGTAACATGACTATCTCCAACCGGGTACAATATCCAAACCCAGTTAACGTTGTTATGACACATTTTTTTGTCGTTGTCTGACTCGGAAATCGGACCCAGGATATCACGAAGGTAACTCACACCCGTATTCATAAACAAAACTGTGAGGTCATTACTTCTTCTTCTTGAATATGGGTGTCAATCACTACAGCGCTATACTAAAGAGGTAAAATGACAAATAACTTCTTTATTAGGCTATGCGTAGGCGGATCCTTTGACACATTATATAATATGAAAAGTTTGTATCTTAGAAGTTAAATCGATCCTTCAAAGTTAGAAATTCCATACATGAATAGACTTTGTATTTCCAAAACACCTTTTATTTGATATTGAGTATGAATAAAAGCGATGAAATATCATGTCAATATCATTTGAAATGTCTGAGACCTTATTTCACGGCCAATCATATGAAAGGCGTCCATTAAGGGCCTTTGGGGCATTTTCCCCGGAATACTATTTGACAGTTGAAATACTTATGTATAATTTTAATATTGTATCGAGCACAAATAGATTCTGGCAAAACGAAAGTAGACTTGTATTATTTACTAACGTTATATCCATGTATATAAAAAGTCGCAGAAGAAAAGCCAAGAAGGGCTGAATTAGCTGAAAATTGATAGAGAAGTAGCTTAGAACCAGGAAATGGACATATAATTCTTTTTATCCCGTTAAACTGTCGAAAAAAAAAAAACTTTTCCCATACGAACTGAACGGGTGGAACGAAGTTCTCCCAAGCAGCCAGTATATTATTAATATTAATAATAATATTTAATATATTTTCCATTATCCCCCATTTAGACCATCTTTGATTTTGAACTTGCCGCTCTTTTCAGACTCTTCGTTGGCCAAACTATGTAATAAGGTAGTTAATCTTTGTCAACAAAACCGATTAATGCTAGATAAAATCACTACACGTTTTGATAAGCTTCCATCCGAGACTTCTCTCTGAACTGTCATTTCATACTTTTAACCAACTTTGAAAAAAGCAGGAGGCTATACGATCCTTATATAATTGTTAAGGTTAAGGTAATCGATTTCTTTGTGATTTCTAATCCGGTTCCAAAAATTCTTTTTTTACTTGAAATAACGTATTTCCGAGGTGATTAAAATAAAAAAAAAATACTTAATTTTTATACGCCTTACTTCTTGAAATCGAACTTGGGTTTTTTAAGTTTTACTGCTCCTAAATTATAGCCCGCTGTAACTTAAATTTACTTAGTGTCAAGTTATTTTTGTGCAAAGTTTCAGCTAAATCTGTTTAGTGGTTTGGTCGATGTATTAATTGATGAGTCATACTTTTTTTTAAATTTTGGTGACTTCTGAAGCTTTCAGTGCATGTCATTATCATGTGGTAGGGTAGCTGACGTATTTGGAAAAGTGGCCAAAGATTCTCAAATTCATTTTTACTTTTGTTAATGGACACCTTAAGGCTCTCAGACAGAGAAGTACATTGAGTTAGCAGTATTTAGAAATGGCATCAGGTTTTTTTAGGAGTTTAACCTCCAGTAGTAAGTAAAGTAGCTTCATAATTGTATGTTATTGTACTTTTGTTAAAAGAATATAGATAAAGAAGTAGCAAAAAATTTAGGTAAGTTTAATAAGTGCGCTAAAATACTTGACTTGGGCTTTTGACGTTTTAGCATTTATTCTGCAAATTAATAAAATTTTAATTCTAATTTTAAAACAGACTTAATTCGAAAAGGCCGACAAAATACCGTAATAACCTACATAATATATCAAAAAAATATTTTTCGGGCTGTAAGTACATTAACTGACCCATTTAAAACTCAAAAAAACTTAGATTCAATTTCTGTAACTTACACAAGGATATTTATTTAATTAATATGGTATTGGACTTAGGACATGGTGTGTCCAAGTGTTTAAAAATTTTTTCTATTTAATTATTTTTATATATTAGTATTGTTGACTTACAAACACCCCTAACACAATTATATAATTCGCAAACTTAGGCGTTACAATCAATTTGTATTTATCTATAGGTATTGTATTCAGAAAAAAGTTTTTGTATTGCTACACATTAGTAACGTCTTTGGTGTTTAAATGCGACGGTTTTCTCCTCCAATCAAAAGAGCCTGAAGCACTGAAAGATAAAAAAAACTCTCACAAACTATCAAGTCTAAGCTCAAAAAGAATGGACTTTTATAAAAAGTATTAGTCGTTCCCATTTCATATATTAGGAAAAGAGGTCATTTGTTATAAAAAGTATTTCCACTGAACAACCACGAGTGAATTTAAGCCATTAAAATTGAATTTACTAGAGTTAAACATTCTGAATAATCAGCGCTACCTGTTACGGCATTTCTCAACTATTTTAATAAAAATTTCCGCAACGCCCCGACCTCTTTATTATTCAAGGCCTGTGTTCAATTCAAAATAAGCGGACTGTATTAAAAAATAACTGACGAAGTGCGAATGCGACAATATTTGCTTGGGTTGCCATGTTTAATTTTAAAGTTGCCTTTTTAACACATTTCCCAAGGTTTGCAAATGTTTAATTATTTTCGGGGATTTTGTATTTCACAAAATTTTTATTTCAAAGCAGTTAAGCTTATAATCCTCGAGTTTAAAATGGGTCAGTTAATGTACTTACAGTCCAAAAGATATTTTTTTGATATATGTAGGTTATTGCGGTATTATTGCCGGCCTTATTGTATATTATGTCTGTTTTAAAATTAGAATTTATATTTTAAATTTTTCTATGATATTGGAAGGCAATAGTAAGAAATTCACGCCGCCTAGAGACACTAAAGGTGGTAATGGTGCGTTGCCAATCTGAGGCCGGGATGTTGGGCCTGGAGCAAAAGTAATTTTATCGGTTACTTAACCTCCAAACCGGAACACGACATGACGTTATGGTGACAGCAATATACAAGGTGGTGGTACCAATCCGGCTGAGTCCGAACCTCTACCACCAAGTAGGATGTCACGGTGCTAGTGACGGTAAGGCTATGCTCGCCTTTTACGAGCTGCCTGGCAGGAAGGCAAATCGTCTATTCTGCAAAGGAGCCCGAACCAACACGGTTATTAACCGAATTAGTGGTACAACATTAAAAACAATAATCAGTGGTAAATTGGCACTCACTTTATTTTAAGTTTTTGCTTCTTCTTTGTCCATCTTCTTTTTAGACCATGAAGGTACTTTTACTATTACTCGAGGTTTCATTCCTAGCAAAGACCTGGTGTCGTTTCCAAATACTGCTGACTCACTCAATGTTCTTCTCTGTCTGAGAGTCTTAAGGTGTGATAATAAAGTCAAAACGAAAGAGAGAATCTTTGGCCACTTTTCCAAATTTGTCAGCTACAACACTACAAGACTGAAAGCTTCAGCCGAGTCACCAAAATATAAAAAAAATGTTAAACTCGTCTATTCATGTATCAACGAAACCATTGACCAGATATTGCTGAAATTTTACACACAGATAACTTCACACTAAGACAATTTTAGTTATAACGGGATATAACTTAATCAGTAAAAGTTCAAAAAAAAACAACTTCGATTTCAAGAAGTAAGGCACATAAAAATTAAGTATTTTTCTCTATTGATGATTGACACCAGATGCAGATTTCATGGAAGTATGTTATTTCAAAAAAAGGGATTTTTGAAATCGGATTAGTCAGATTACTTAAACTGACAGAAAAATAGATTACCTTACATAACAAATATATAAGAATCGTATAACCTCTTGCTTTTTCAAAGTTTGTTGGAAATACGAAATGAAAGTTCAGACAAAGTCGCAGATATAAACTAATCAAAACGTTTTTAACTAGCATGAATCGGTTTTATTTCCAAAATTCATTAAGGTAATTTCAAAGACTGGCAAACGAAAGTAGAAATAGAAAAAGTGGGGCAAATTTTAAAAACAATATTTTACTTAGAATGGTACTTAATGGACCCGGGCCAACAGAAAAAAATATTCTTAAAATCATTGCCATATATAAAGTTTGTAAATAATACGAGGTTACATTAAATTATGCGCTTCGGCTATATTCGTCAAAATTCGGAAATCCGAATGTATTTTAAAGATATTTATATAGAGTTGTTATTACACATAATTAATCATTTCGCTTAAGTTTAGAGTAGTTCAGCAAACTTTAAAATTAAAGTATGAAGTGTAAAAAGAGTTAAAAAAGTAAAAAGCGCCGAAGCGCGTAATTTAAATAGTAGTAATTTATTTTCGTTTGCCTGTTCTGGAAAACGAAAGTAGACTCGTATTATTTGTGCTCGATACAATATTAAAATTATACGTAAGTAGGTATTTCAACTGTCAAATCGTATTCCAGGGAAAACGCCCCAAAGGCCCTTAATGGACGCCTTTCATATGATTGAGGCCGTGAAATAAGGTCTGAGAAATTTCAAATGATATTGACATGATATTTCATCGCTTTTATTCATACTCAATATCAAATAAAAGGTGTTTTGGAAATACAAAGTCTATTCATGTATGGAATTCCTAACTT
>NJDD01000021.1:580198-620906 GCA_002245505.1 Calephelis nemesis
ATGATATTGACATGATATTTCATCGCTTTTATTCATACTCAATATCAAATAAAAGGTGTTTTGGAAATACAAAGTCTATTCATGTATGGAATTCCTAACTTTGAAGGATCGATTTAACTTCTAACATATAAACCTGTCATACATAATGTGTCAAAGGATCTGCTTATGCATAGCCTAATAAAGGAAAGGAAGTTATTTGTCATTTAACCTCTTTAGTCTAACGGTGTAGTGACATCCGTATTCGAGAAGCATACTTGGATAAGTAATGAAACAACGCTGTGCGAAGTACGACATTTAGCTATGCGTTTCTTACGTCAAGCTATCCAATTCATAAACAATATTTAGAACTTATGTACTTTGCTAGGAGAACGCAGTGTTGAAATCAGTTCTGAGATTGGTCCGTTTGTTATAGGGTACTTCAATTTGCTTTTTATCATGTCACTGGCCAAATTATAGCAAATGTCAATCGAAATAACCTATTTTATTGTTGGCCTATTATTTGTGTATATACCTACGTCATATAAGATTTTGTGAATGACGTCTATTTTTTGCTTACATTGGTTTTCGTTCATCTATTCTTTCATTAATATAAATTATCAAATTCTTTCTCACTACTTTATTCCATCCTTATTAATTATTTTTAGTACCTATTAATTATTAACTTACAATTGTTACAAATAAACAACCTTATAATTTCAACTTGACACAAAAAAATTGTGTGTGTACTTATGTGCACGCGTTAGAAGTTATACTTCTTCGGCGCAATAAGATAAAAATCTTTTTAAAAATTCTATCTTTTGCCTTATTTTACATTTGTAGACAAAATGACACTTACCATAGAAATAAAGAAATATTGTGAATACAGTTGTCAGTTCTCACGCAAACATACTTTTCTTCCTCTTACTTACTTTTACTTTGTTGGTATCATTTTTTGAAAAACTAAAATGTTATCTATAGCTAACTTCATCATGTCGGTTTTTCGTGACGGTGTGCGCGCATCGTAAAAATTTACCCTCATCATTTTTTCTTAACGCGCCAAAACAAGTATAACTTCAAAAACTCAATGCTATGCGTTCATAAAAGTAGCTCGGTAGCTATTTTAGCTATACGTCGATTTTGATTTTTGACAAACGCATAGTGGTTGAATTCACACATTATCGTTCATGAATAGGTTTGCTGCCCCTATGCGTTCGTGGACCCTATGAGAGCTCACAGTATTGTTAACGAATACGGGTGTGAGCTACCTTCTTGATATCGTGGGTCCGATGTATCCTCCTGATATGATCCTGAGTAGGGCAACGATAAGAAAATGTGTCATAACAACATTAACTGGGATTGGATATCGTACCTGATCGGAGATAGGCATGTCACCTATGACATAATGGAACTTATTGTCTTCGGCTAATCGTGGGTATCCCGGTTAAGCCTCTGCCTACCATTACGGGAGTACGAACGTGAAGAATAATTTAGTAAATTGTATGTTTTTTGAATCTTCATTACTTAAAGTCCAATTTTTTGATGAAAAAAAACCTAATGTTTTAATAAAAATAAATTATAAAATCCCATATCCCCGAAGAGGTAGGCAGAGGCACAACCAGGGCACCCACGACTAGCCGAAGACACTAATGCCCGATTTCACCAAGAGCCCCTATACTTTAGGGGACCTTTTAACGTTACTTACAGTCCCGCTGTTTCAATACAAAACCGTCCCCTAAAACACGTTAAAAGGTCCCCTAAATATAGGGGCTCTTGGTGAAATCGGGCATAAGTCCCACAATGTGATAGGTGGCAAGCCTATCGCCAACCGGGCACATTTCCAGCCCCGACCAACATTTTTTTTTATTACAAAATCGGAAAAATCTAATTTTCTTTTTGTTGGCCGACCCAGTGTTCGAACCCGGGACCTCATGCAGTCAAGTCTAACACCCGGACCGCTAGACCACAGAGGCAATAGATATTTGTAATAACTTCTTTTTGCGAAGAAGTTGGATAGTTTTGCTTGAGTTATATTGGCGGAAGTAGCGTTGCCAATATCGTTCATGCAAAACTGGATATGTTTGTGCAGTGTTCACGGTCAAATGACTTAATTGCTCTGCATCAGGGGTTTGTGTGTTTGAAGAACTGGATAGTAATAGTTTCGTACAGTGTGCGGGATGTGGAAAAACCTTTGAAATATACTAAGTCAAACACAGGAAAAGGAAATGACGGAAATAAACATATCTATGAAAACAGCGAACACTTGAAATAAATAAACAATATCTCTTCTGTTTGGCTAGCGGTTCGGTGTCAGATTTGACTTATTAAGTTCGATCTTCGGGTCGGGCAACGTTGTCCGGGATGTGTGCCTGGTTGGCAATAGCCTCGTGGGTGCCTTGTTTGTGCCTCTGCCTACCTCTTCAGGGACATGGGCGTAAATAAACTTACGTGCTTAATAAAAGATAACCGTATTATAGCAAAAAAATATTAAACCGTAGTTAAACACAATTAAAAAAACGTCGAAGTAAGTATAAGCTTTTTACACACTATAAACTACATTTTCAATGCTTACACCAGTGATTCTATTAAAATGATTTTATGTATATATATCGCGAAGCTGGAACTGTAGTCTTTCTTGTTACAAAATTCAACTTTTTAGGTACTAAACACGTCGTAGCTAAAACTATAAATAGATTTTGAAACGTATAAAAATTTACATTGCATTTTACACCCACTTCAGTTACTCATAATTGTGAAATTTCATTATATTTTGAAGTTAGGTATACTTCTTTTGGCGCGTTAGAAAAAAATGATGAGGGTAAATTTTTACGATGCGCGCGCACACCGTCACGAAAAATCGACATGATGAAGTTAGCTATAGATGACATTTTAGTTTTTCAAGAAAAGGTACCAACAAAGTAAAAGTAAGGACATCTACGTATGTTTGCGTGAGAACTGACAACTGTATACACAATTTTTCTTTATTTCTATGGTTACTGTCATTTTGTCTACAAATGTAAAATAAGGCAAAAGATAAATTTTTTAAAAAGATTTTTATCTTATTGCGCCGAAGAAGTATAACTTCTAACGCGTGTACATAAGTACACACACATTTTTTTTTGTCTTTACAACTACTTTTTTTGTATTTTGGTGCACAATAAAGAATTTTTAACTCTTTTCTATTCTACTCCCTTTTAAATAAAGAAATAAATAACGAAAAATATAATCTTTCTTTGGCAGTCGGGTACGGTACACAAAACATAATTGTTCTTTCGTGATCACATACATTTTTTATCTATTACCTTAACATTAATTTAACAAAATCCATCCGCCTTATTAATAAACACGGCGCAAAGTACGCCAAGGTTCAACCAGGTATTGCAGTCTTTATTACTATGCGATACAGACTACAATATCAACTTAATGTTACTCCTTTGTTAGTCCACGTTTGTAAATAAAACGACATGTGTATACCCCATACGAAACGTTATCAAAAGCCCATTTGTTCCAAATGACACCATTTTAATTCAAGATAAACAAAAATATATGGAATCGGGAAGATTTTCCGCACGTACCGAGTTTACGTCGCGATTTTGCCGATCAAATGCGAAGATCCAATCACTAAGGAAGAGGACACGTGACAATGGTGTCTTATGTATAACCATGCTTTTGATCTGAATACCTACTTACCGTATACGACTGTCGATACTCCCCTTTAGTATTTGAAAGTAGAAAGTTCTTTAGCGGCAGTGTACGCTTTTTGTGATGGGTAAAAAATGTTAAAGTCGCGTCAAGACACTTGACCTGATTAAAAATTCGTTAGACGGAAGGAGAGTAACCTCTGTTGTCGCTACATTTTATACCATGATTTTCGTTTTGCGGGTTTCATGGCAGATCGCAAATGCCTAAGGGAGATAAGGGTGGCTCACCCCATTGTGACAAAAAAAACCCTCACAAACTAAAATCATAACTAACAACTGACTTTTGCTCGAGGCCTTACATCCCGGCCTCAGGTTGGCAAAGCACCATTACCACCTTTGGTGTCTCTAGGCGACGTGAATTTCTTACCATCAGGAAATCCGTCTGCTTGTTTGCCTTCCAATGTTATAAAAAACAAAAAAAAACAAAACTATAATCATATTAGGAAAAATAGCAGAACAACGTCTTCCGGGTCAGCTAGTAATATGTACAAAGGTAAAAAAAGCGAGAAAAATATCAGTTCCGAATGGGATTATTCGTTGAATAACGAGGAACAGTAATAAGGAGTCGCTTAATAACGTTTTACGGCGCTGCAGTCACAGCCGACAACGGAATAATGAAAAACGAGTACAATGTGAATATTTTATGACGCTAATGTAAATTTACTCTTGAGATTTAATTTTTATGTTCTATGGTCCTTTTCATCTCCGTAATATTCTTTATTGCTTTTATTCAAGTTTTATATTAAATGTATTTTAGTTGTTTTCAGATGTCCTTGGTGTATTTAATTTATTGTTAACTTCACAAGAATTTTAATCCTCTTTTTTACCGACCCTAAAAAAGGAGGTACTCAATTCGACTTTGTTACTCGATTACTTGGCCAATAGCCAACTGTTTTCGGTTGTTCTTTTTGTTCTTTTTTAATAAAATAGGTCAATATGTAAAATAAGTCTCATAAAAATATATGTTTTATATGATATTGGAAGGCAAACTAGCAGACCAATTTCCTAAAGCTAAGAAATTCACGCTGCCTAGAGACACCAAAAATGGTAATGGTGCGTGGCCAACCTGAGGCCGGGATAGTAGGCCTCGAGCAAAAGTAAGCTACCTTATCCTTCGAACTGGAACACGTCAACGGCAAGGCACTGACGTTATGGCGGCAGGAATAAGTAATCCAATCCGGGCGAGACGCTGCGAAACTCTACCACCTAGTCAGATGCCACGGTGTTAGTAACTGTAAGCCTATGCTCGCCTTTTATGAGCCTGACAAGGAGGCACAAAAAAGCTCGTCTGCAAAGAAGCCCGGACCAATATGCCGAAATGTCTGCTGCCCACCTCGTTAGGGCCTTAGAGTGAAGATAAATAAGTAACTCTAAATCTAAAACAAGACTACGTTACGTAGTCACTGTGGTCATCGTTTTTGTTATTAAACTTATGTCTTTAGAGTAAAACTTTACAAGCGCATTTCTAAAACTGAGACTCAAATTCGTATTTTCCTAAAGCAAGTTACATCATTTTTTCCTGTAACGTTTGAGTTAGTGTTTGAAATTCAAATTTCTAAACGACCTAGGTCGTTAGCCTTTTATGGCTGGAGGACGTGACGTAGTCAAGCTTAATGTTGAAAATATGAGACTTTAGATAAACCATTAACGGCCTTTGTCCACGAGGTTTGAATACTATTATTTTACTTGCCCTGTGCTTGGGTGAAATTTCTAAAAAATTTAAAGAAATAAAATATATCGCCACAGACAGGATTTGAACCTGTATTCTTTCGTCTCAAGCCGACGAATGTTCTAACCATTTGAGCTACTGAGGATTAAAGTTCCGTGGCAAAGTTTTTAATTCCTTTCTTACTCTTTAACGAGGGTAGTTATGTCCGTCGTCGGCTTGAGACAAAAGTTTACTGGTTCAAATCCTATCTGGGGCGAAATTTTTGCTTTGTTTAAAATTTATCGGCTTGGATACATTGAAATAAGGCAAGAATTTAAAATAATATAGGCTGGAGTTTAGTCATTTTCTTTGCGTTTTTGCATAATAAGGGCGAGGAGGATGATACATACAAAACAGCTCTTACAAGCGTAACAGTTGAGCAACAAAAAGGATTTATGTTTTTCCAATCACCACATAGTTTAAAACAAAGTCACTTCCTCTGTCCCTAAATCCCTTTGTATGCTTAAACTTTAAAACTACGCAACGGATTTTGATGCGGTGTCTTTAAATAGATAAAGTGATTGAAGAGGAAGGTTTATGTTATGTATATTTCATAACCGTGCGAATCCGGGGTGGGCCGCTAGTTTCTATTAAAAACGAATTTGCCTGGGGTTGGACATGTGCTCGGTTTGTGATAGGCTTGCCACCTATCATATTGTGGGACTTAGTGTCTTCGGCTAGTCGTGGGTGCCCTGGTTGTACCTCTGCCTATTTCTTCCGGGCATTCTTTTTATGTTTTAATATAGCTTTTCCCCTCGTTGTCCGGGTCTTTGTTTCATGTTGTATATTTATCATACTCTAAATTGTTTCAGGTCACTACAGTTACTCAAGGTACGTAGGAGCATCATAAACCAAAACACAACACCATCTTGTTCGTAACTGAGTTATTACTCATGACTGACACTAAAAGGCTAGATAAGTTTAGGTGCAGCCAAGTTTTGGTCACCGTTAACATAATCGTAAGAGAAAGTTTCGAACTTTAATAACTTCTCCATACCATTTACAAGCAAAACTTGCCCTTCCCATAATTAACAATTAATTTACAAATGTTATTATAAATAACTAGCCGACCGGCGAACATCGTATTGACATTAACAGCTACTAGCAGTTTTTTTATTTTTATTTTTTTATGTTATGGAAGGCAAACAAGCAGACGGATTTCCAGATGGTAAGAAATTCTCGCCACCTAGACACCAAAGATGGTAATGGTGCGTTGCCAACCTGAAATCAGGATGTTAGGCCTCGAGCAAAAGTAAGTTTACCGGCTACCTTACCCTCCGAACCGGAACACGTCATGACGTTATGGAGGCATGAATAGGTAAGGCGGTGGTACCAATCCGGGTGAGTCGCTGCGAAACTCTACCACCTAGTCAGATGTCACGGTGTTAGTGATGATAAGCCTATGCTCGCCTTTTACGAGCTGCCTGGCAAGAAAGGCAGATGGTCTATTCTACAAAGGAGCCCAAACCAACACGGGGTAGATTAAAGAATTGTTTTCCCTTTCTCTCTGCACCTTTCACATATTTATTTTTATTAGAACCTTCTCCCGATATTAAAACAACAAAAAAGAATTAACAAAACTATCATCGTATCAGGCGTAATACCACATGTAGTGGTTTTTTTTTTTAGATTTTAAGTAAATGAAAACGGACTCGTTGGCCACGAGTAGCATATAAGCTTAAGTCTACCGTCTAGCTTTTAGGCTCGGATTTAGTTCCCGTCGGGAGCAGACATTTGTGCCATAAACAATAAGTTATCTGCATATCTAGGTCTAGGAGCACCTAGATAACTTATACAGCAGATAACTTATTGTATTAAGCATATTACATTTATTCTGGTATACATTTAAGCATTTATATGCATTTTTATTGTTTACTAACATCCATAACACTAACATATGTAACGTTTGCTTATTTTGGAGTTAGATTCAATTTGTGTAATTTTCCAGGTATATTTAATATTTATTAAAATATTATCAGTACCAGCTTTTGCCCACGGCCACAGCTATTCCGCTGTGATCTATCTAATTTTCGTGATAAAAAAACATCAGGATAAGTAGATGTCTTTCTCTTAACACGTCACACTGCACTAAAATTCTTAAAATTCATAAACGTAAAAACGATTCATAAAAACTGAACTTACATAAGTACATACACGTTTTTATACTACACATTTTAGATATAGATCAAATTTAAACGACAACAACAAAGTATTTCCTTTCCAACTAGAAAACAATCAAAATAGGTCCATCTGATTTCTGAAGCAACACAAATATTGTATTGAATTAAGAACAATCTCCATTTTTGTATGTTGCTTAAAAATCAACTTTTGAATGAAACAATTTATATTCGTAACCTGAACGTTTCCATTTTCCACTGGCATACCGACGAATCCCGATTACAAAGCGAGATAAACCCTTAGTACCTTTTCTACTAGTGTTTTATAATCTGCAGCTTCGTTGACATTCAAGAGATAAGTATTCTGCCCTAGATCGAGGATTATCGCTGTTACACAACGCTCCATAAAGGGAAACTTTCTGTGTTAATTGGAGGGTTTACACGTTTTCAGTTTTTTTCTGATTACAGTGACATTAGTTGGCAAAGGAATAAATTTTATAGTTCCTAATTTTTAATTGAATTTTCGCTGTCCTGGGTGATCTGTAAGAGGTAAATTCGTTTTTTATACCGTTTCATTTGTTTGTGAAATATTGTTTTATTGTTCCCTTTTAACCCTTTTAACATCACTTTTTTGTCAGTCCATCCCTCTGTCAAGACCCTTTTTCTCAACTCACGGAGGTATCAAGTTGAAATTTATATCAAATACTCAGATCTACTATCTCTTGGAGCTGTGAAAAAACCTTCTAAGTCAAGGAAATCAAAAGATACAATCGTTTATACTGCAAGTTTTCGAAATTCGCAAGGGATCCAAAACCTGCAGGGTGCTTTCTGTAAACTCAGGATCTTAAAGTTTTGTACGAAAGACATCTCATATTCAAATCTCTTATCTTATCGTCTCTTCTCACCTCTCATCATCAAGCACAGATAAAGAAAAAAACATGTGAAAAACGGAAAGTTTTGGTTAAATCGTGTAATAAAATATCGTGATAAACTTTGATATACCTGTTTATATGCAAACCTCGGTGCTCGAGTCCGAGCTCAGTTTCTTTTAAATATGTTTACTAAAGTGTCAATTACGAAAAAAAGCATTCATTAGATGACTTTATTGGGTGAAAGACAAACAAGCAGGCTGATATCATTATGGTAATAACGCATCATACCACTTTAAGACACCAAAGGTGATAATGCAAAACCATCCTTGGTTGAATGCTAAGCCTCTTATCTACATCTATCTATCATTTCTGATGACGATCTAACCTCGTCATCATCACATTAATTTTTAAAACCTAAATATGTTACTCTACCAATAAGTCATGGTTACGATATTGGTAACAAACTAATTGACGCTCGCCTATTTCTAGCTGCTTGGTAAAAATGCACTTTAGCTCAGGACTTACACGAACATTAATTCTCCAAGTGTTTGTCCAGGCGCCATTTGTAAAATGGCCATCTGCCTGTTAGCAGGGCAGCTCGTTAATAGTGAGCATAAGCTTACCGTCACTAATACTGTGACATCTGACTAGGGGGTACAGTTTTACAACAACTTGTCCAATTGTTACGTCATAACGTAAGTGCTTGCTGTTGACTCCGGTTCGGAGGTTAAAGTAGCCGGCAAAATGACTTTTGCTCTAGCTAGCTCTAGCCAAACATCCCAGCATCAGGTTGGAAACGCTCCATTACCACCGTTGGTGTCTCTAGGCGGCCTGATTTTTTTAGCATCAGAAAAGCCGTGTTCCTGTTTGTCTTCCAATAACAGAAAAAAATATAAAAATAAATATACTTAGACGAAGACTTACACACTACAGACAAAATCTACTTAGTCAACCTAAATTCTAATTAGAAACAGTACCTAGTTGGCCTAAGTGCTAAGGCCTATAGCCACAAAGTAGTGACGCACCTATAACATCTATGCAAGCTATTGGCTAGTTTTATCTCTTACCATCAAGTAAGCGTTATCCCGCTGGTCTACAAAAATACAATGGTATTATCCTTAACCGTATTTTCATGGGGTATTTTCAAGGTGAGAAATGCCATCACGTAATTATAATTTACGATTTCTAATTATACCCGCAGTTTCAGTAAAACCACCCGTTGATCTATTGATGACAGTTCTTTTACGAGCCGACCATGAATCATCGTTATCTAATCTTGGCCCTTCGTTAAGCGCACGCGCATGTTATTTGTGTCGGCGTATTTTTGTAGCGGAAACAGTTCATCCGTTCGCTGGGGGTCTGAGGGCGTTGAGCTCGGCTGTTCATTCCTGAATATGAAGTTATGCTTAAGTTTATGCATTCGTTCGTTTAGAAATTTCAAAAATTAGAAATTAAATTTTTAAATTTCGATTTATAAACGCCTTCTTTTTTTATATATAACATTGGAAGGCAAACAAGCAGACGGATTTCCTGATGGTAAGAACTTCCCGCCGCCTAGAGACACCAAAGGTGGTAATGGTGCGTTGCCAACCAGAGGCCGGGATGTTAGGCCTCGAGCAAAAGTAAGTTAAGTACCCTCCGAACCGAAACACGTCATGTCGATATGGCGGTAGGAATAGGTTAGGCGGTAGTACCAATCCGGGTGAGTCGCTGCGAAACTCTACCACCTAGTAGGATGTCACGGTGCTAGTGACGGTAAGCCTATGCTCGCCTTTTGCGAGCTACCTGGCAGGAAGGCAGGTCTATTCTACAAAGGAGCCCGGACCAACACGGACCAACGGAAAATTATTGGAAATTTCGTTCTTCGTTTGGAAATTTATCACTAGAAGCCAAGTTTGAAAGCTCCCTTTTCTTCAGGAATTTATAATGTGAATATAAATTTCTGGATTACTTTTTAAGTCGAGTCTTTTCCATTTACAATGTATTGCATCTTGTATCCCCTCGCTGAGGATATAAGGGCATTCCTGAATAATGGATCGTAGGGCGTTGAGTTCTGGTAATTAAATGTTCATTCCTGAATTTGAAGTTTTACAAGTTTATGGAATCATTCGTTTGGTTTCGGAATTAGTTTGAAATGGACTTTCGAAATTATGTTTCGAATTATGAATGTTTTCATTTGTAAGACAAATTTAAAAGTTAACTTTTATTTATGAATTTATTATGTGAGTATAAATTTCTGAGAAACTTTATTATTAGTAAATGGAAACTGCTTGCGCTTAGTCTTTGCATTTGAAACACACTGCATATCGCATCCGTTGGCTGAGTATCTAAAGGCATTCCTGAAAAACAAATCTGAGGACGTTTAGCTCTGATAGTGAAATATGTTAATTCATTCTTGAATTTGAAATTTTACAATATAATTGATTCATTCTTGTGGAAATTTCGATTTTTTTAATTGAACTTTAAAAATTTCGTGTCGATTTATGAATTCTTTGATTTGAAAAAGCTGTAAATATATTTCTAAATGGACAAACTAAAACAATAGCCTTTATTTGAGTTGAGTTAATCGTCCTGTGGTCTAGCGGTCCGGGTGTTGGACTTGACTGTATGAGGTCTCGGGTTCGACTCCTGAGACGGGATTTGGGTCGGCCAACAAAAAGAAAATTGGATTTTTCCAATTTTCTAATTAAAAAAAATGTTGGTCGGGATTGGAAATGTGCCCGGTTGGCGATAGGCTTGCCACCTATCACATTATGGAACTTAGTGTCTTCGGCTAGTCGTGGGTGCCCTGGTTGTGCCTCTGCCTACCTCTTAGGGGATATGGGCGTGAAGATACTTTTTACTTTTTTTTATTTGAGTTAAAGTACCTACTGTAGGTATTTAAGTTTAAGCTTCTAGGGAAGTGAAGAAATTTTTTAATATTTGTGACCGCCTCGTTGGTCCAGTGGCTAGCGTACACGCCTAACTACATCGACTGACCGCGAGACTCGGGTTCNNNNCGCGAGACTCGGGTACGATTCCCGACGGGGGCAGGCATTTGTGTGATTAACATTGAGATGTCTGCATTTCCGGGTCTGGTGTTTATTAAATTTATTCTTTTATCTATTTTAGTATTACTATGTATTAGTATAGTTGACTGACACCCATAACACAAGCATATAATTTGCTTACTTAGGGGTTAGATTCAATTCGTGTAACTTGTCCAGGGATATTTATTTATTTATTATTATTTTTAGAAGGAAATGCACATAAATGTTTGAATTGATGTATTTTTGTAGCGGAAACAGTCCATCCGCTCGCCAGGGTCCAAATACGTTGTGCTCAGCTAATTAATTGTTCATTCCTGAACAATTGATTTCAACTTATACATTTGAAATTTTAAAGTAAATGTTAAAGAATTCAACCTTTGCTTCGTTATTTTGTTCAGAAAACTGTGTATTAAAATTAAATGTATATATTATATACAGGTATACAAAAATGTACCAAATAGAGCAAACTTTCTTTTTTTTTTTATTGCCAAGAGAAGGTTCTTATGAAAAAAGAAATCCGGGAAAATGGAAAAGAAAGTGGGAAAAAAACATACTTCCATTTTGCCCGTACAAACTGTTAGTAGGTACCTATTAATGTCAAGCGATACGAAGTACGCTGGATTGGCTAGTGTAGTATATAAAAAATGAATCTCCATTTTACGTGATTATCACATCACGCTTGGATAACCATGGTTAGTTATTATCAGAGTAAGGTTCAGGGAAAATAGGAAACGATATTTTAACTTTTCCATAGAGACTGTTAGAAGTTTCTGGTAGTTATTAATGTCAAGCTATACAAAGTACGCCAGGTGGCGCGGTTTACCAGGTTGTGGTTAAGTTTTTAACTAAACGGTAGAAGACAATTTGTTTCATTTATGGTTAATTTTTTAACTAAATGGTAGAGTTTTGAAATTAGTCCATGTTTTATCGGTTTTAGTCCAGCAAAAACGGAGACGCTGTTTTCTGTGGACTATCACATAATAAATATGTAGGTGTAGAATATTTGCTTTTTGCATAGAAATCGTGGCATAGTATTTTCAAAGTATTTGTATTTACAAATCGCTAATAACCAATCGGTTTTCCATTTAAAAGTGCAATCGAGTTTGCGCGACAGCAGGGGCGGAAACGAGGTGGTAGAGCTTCCGCGGCGCCGCTTCCTACGGCCTGAACTCGTCTGCTCCAAGGACTCCTATTACACTATATTTGTAAACATTTCCGCTAACCTTTTTCTAAAACCTATATAAAATGAGCGATAAGCTTACTAAGAATTAGCCTAATTACAAAACTCTAGTAAAATTATCTCATAAAGATGACAAGTTACAAAAATTAGCTGTTAATAAAAATAGAGATAAACTAATACGTTAAATAAACATTCATCAGCTAAACAATAATTGTGACTCGAACTTTTTAAGAAGTTTCTTTGAAAAGTAAAATAATTATGATAAGAATAATAATAGTTAATGTACATTTAGGTTTTTTTATAGAATCGCAAGAGAACAAAACGTCTATTTATTTTTCATGAAATTATACGTAAATAAATGAAACAGAACCTGCGAATTAATATTAGCTGAAAGATAAATAAAAAGCTACAATAGAGTTTAGTGCAAATTAGAAACTTTAACAGAACAAATATTTATTTATCAAGTGGTAAGAAATTGTATTCAAATGAGAACTTGCTGATACATAATTTATATGCATATACTAGCTTCCGCCCGCGACTCCGTCCGCACGGATTTCGGTCTTCGCGTGATAAAACTGAAAAATTAAGATTTATTTTTTTCTACGTATTTTTCCAGGATAATAAGGTATAAATATACCAAGTTTCATCTAAATCGAACCGTTAGTTTTCACGTTATGCCTGAACATACAGACAGACAGACAGACAAAAATTATTTTAATCACATATTTCGGTTTGGTATCGATCCAGTAACAGCCCCTGCTATTTATTTTTTCAATATTTTCTATGTACAGAATTGACCCCCCTACAGATTTATTATAATATGTATAGATTAAAATATTTGTTTAGTTGAAAAACTTTAAAATTTGTAA
Source organism: Calephelis nemesis (assembly GCA_002245505.1). Classification (NCBI taxonomy): domain Eukaryota; kingdom Metazoa; phylum Arthropoda; class Insecta; order Lepidoptera; family Riodinidae; genus Calephelis; species Calephelis nemesis. Next base: position 593,651 of record NJDD01000021.1, read on the forward strand.
ATTTAAATAAAAATCCGTTACGCTTTCGGTTCAATGTCAAAATAATTTTATATTGGTAATGAAATAAATTTTGTTTGCATTTTGAACTCCGTGTAGAATATTATCAACACGTTTTTCAAGATGGCATTGTGCCTAAAATTTTTGCGTAATACAGGCGACATGAATTTTTTTTAGCAATAGGAAATTCGTCTTGCTTTTGATTTATCCTGTTATAGAATTTAAAGTTGTAAAATATTTAAACATTTGACACCTATTAATAGTAGAGTACACCACGACTCACGAGCAATTAGGACATAAACTTATAAAATGTTGTTAGACTACATTCATCTGAATTGTAAAATTTTTATTATGATTATGGCTTTGGATGATATCCTACATTATTCGACCCCCAAAGGAAAGTTACATTTCTTTGACCGATAAAAGAACTTTTGGATTTTGAAGAAGCTCAATCATCCAAGTCACAACAAATTAATGTATTTAAGATTATTTTTTTAAATGACAAGTACTTCTCCTAGTATTAGTCGTGGCTGCTTGTGTGTCTGCCTACCCCTCCAGGCGTGAAGATACTTTTGAAATTAAGTTCCTTATGGAGGAGGAAAGGATTTTGCTGCTCGACCGATCTGAAAAAAAGTGATAGTAAAAACCGTAAGAGATAACCGTGGAGTAAAACCATTAAATAAAACGTGTGCAGCCGCGACAGTTGCTGCGCGACCGAACTGAAAAAAAATGTGATAGTGTAACCGTAAGAAAAAGTCCTTGGAATAAAAAAAACCGTTAAATGAGACGTGCGTCCACGCGACAGTCGTGTACACAAGCGAGTAGTGTATAATACCTTTCTCTTTCTCCCTCACTCCACCCCGCCAATGCAAAGTATACCTATACTCATGAATTGTGTGCCTGGTGTCTCACGACACCACATTTTTTTACTTTGTTGCTAAACTCGCGGTTTCCACTACTTCACGGTCTTTTTGGGTGAGCATAGTGCTTAGCCTGCGACATCACTTTTTAAATAGATTGGACTATTCCCTCTAACGCCAGCAATAAAAGCTGTCTTCCGAGATACCAAACCACAACTTGGTGCTGCGTTCTGCTTACTGGGTGGGTTAATTAAAGGATTACTAGTTCGCCGCTCATCGTTGGTACCTGACGGAAATGAGTTATTGCCGCCGATCTGGTGATGTCCAGTGAGTTGCCTAAAGTTGGTGGGGATATCCACGGTCGCTGCATTGTCACACACGCAAACAAGGAAGCTTAATCAAAAATGTTCTTGTAATATTTGTGTGACTCAATATTTCGGTGTGAGAGGCGGCCGCTACAGCGCAATCGTCTGATGAGTAGAAATGAGATTTGCGTGTCGAAATGTACTCGCAAACACTTCATTTAATATGGTAATGCTCTTACTACAGATAAATTGATTCTTACCTCTTCAATAGGTAGAAGAACTATCAGAAATATTTTCTAGTTTGTTTGCATATTCGTTACATAATATTCAGAATGTATTATTCAAGTAGATCATAGAAGAGGTACTTATGCGTGTATAGCAAGATAGATTTAACACTAAAAATGTTAATGTTACGTTGTTAACCTAATGCACTCTCCATTAAGTGAGGGTTTCACTCCTGAGCTTACGAAGACTAAAGAGTCTCACGTCAAAACCAATAGTAAAAACCTAAGCTAACGTTACAAAGTGCTCTGATTTCACATACACTCAGCGGTGTATGAGCTTTCAAAGAATGTCATAAGTCTCAATTTTGGTTGATAAACGCATTTTTTAGTAAATTGGTCTATTTGCTTAGCCTAACATGAGAGCCTTTGCTACACATCTTAAGCTCCCAGTAGAAGTCAGGAAAGCCCCTATCAATACATTAAAAATATGGTAATGACTAGATTAAAGTAAATCTGTTTATTCTTTGTCTTAAAATAATTCTATTCCAACTGATATTGCATGTTTTATATTTCTTTTTAACACGCTTTTGTTAGATCGGGCTGTATGTATGTATGTATGTATGTAACAGAATCTTTGGCTAAATTTTTACTAGTTTTGAGAAGCCTGATAAATTTAGAACTTTGCACACGTATCAAGGGTCGATGACAATACATTAATCTGGTACTGTCGAGCTGATCTGACCGAGCTGACCGTGTTAGTCCGGGCTCCTTTGTAGAATAGACCATCTGCCTTCCTGCCAGGCAGCTCGTAAAAGGCGAGCATAGGCTCACCGTCACTAACACCGTGACATCTTACTAGGTGGTAGAGTTTCGCAGCGACTTGCCCGGTTTGGTACCACCGCCTTACCTATTCCTGCCGCCATAACGTCAATGCTTGCTGTTGACGTGTTCCGGTTGGAGGATAAGGTAGCCGGTAAACTGACTTTTGCTCAAGGTCTTATATCCGTGCCTCAGGTTGGCAACGAATCATTAGCACCTTTGGTGTCTCTAGGCGCCGTTAATTTCTTACCATCAGGAAATCCGTCTGCTTGTTTGCCTTCCAATATTATAAATATATATATAATATATATATGAACTAGAACTTCATGATAGATGATTCTATCATAACCGTATTTGAACTTGTTAGAAAGGTCTTGTAATGAACGTTGACTATGAATAGGTTTTAAGGTCATGTTTGTGTATTAAGAGCGCCATCGTGCAAAATTTATTTTATTATGTCTCCAAAACATAAGGTTGGCTGGAAGAGATCGCTGTTTTGGCGATAATGCCGCCTTTGTGTGTCACTTAGCTTTTCAGTTTTTTTTAATGTATTTTTTTATGTATTTTGGTGCACAATAAAGAGTATTCTATCTATCTTAAGATTCCAGCTTTCCAGCAGATTGCTTATGTCACTTTTTCTTATGTGATAATATAGCGAACAATAACATCTCCTTATGCTTAGAGATAACCGGTACCTATAGACACCATAAATGTTGTAGGTGCGTTGCTGTCTTGTGACCGAAGTGTCAGGCAAATTGTTCTTACGGTCCCAAATGACACTATCATTACGGCTGCACGCTGCAACTAAATTACCAGCCGTAGACCAATTTGACCTTTGATCGCTTTTTACGAGCTGCCTGGTACAAAAGGCAGATATTCTTTTCTACAAAGGAGACCGGGATCAATATGGAAACAACAATTTTAATACTATTTAGAATAAGTTGTAGTCTATATGTTGATCCAGGTCTCCTATGTGGAATAGACCATTTGCTTTTCTAAGTACTGTTATTTACTATGTGCTTGACAAATGTCAAATAGTAATAAGACCAGAGGCAATCAACTGAAAAAAAGCGGTTATCTGTAAAGTCGGTGTACTGACGATAGTTGAACGTGACAATGTCATAAGAAAGGAGGCCGATTGTGTCTCTTTGTCGCTCGTTCGGCGCTCTCGCTTGCACTTCAAGCCTTAAATGTCACGCCTCAGAGCGAGGTACCTTCGCATGAGTTATGTTTTTTGGTGCGTGCAGCCGGCTCCATCGAATTATAAGACGTTGTCACGTCAAAAGGTAAAGCGGTGGTACTAGTTCAGACAAGCTAAAGAACTCTATAATCTAGTCTGATTAGTTAAATCATCTAGCAATCTAAACTTTCCTCTTAAAATTCTATACAATACATACTCTGCCTACCCCGTAAGGGGCAGTTATTTGTGTAATGAACATTTTGATGTCTGCATATCCGGGTCTGGTGTTTATTAAATTTATTCTGGTATCTATTTAAGTATTTCTATGTATTGGTATCGTTGACTAACACCCATAACACAAGGATCTAATTTGCTTACTTTGGAGTTAAATTCAATTTGTGTGATTTGTCCAAAAAAAGTATGAAGAATATATAATATGTAATACAATGCATGTGTTTTCCATTTTCTAAAAACAAGGATTTATTAATGTAGTTCCAGTAACTCAAAAGCAATTACTATATATGAACTAATAAGCTCAAACTTATTTTGTTACGCTATTTTTATTTTGATATATTAAAGGTATATTGTTCAAAATAAATCCTATTTCGAAATGAAAAGGTTTTATAAATCAGAAATAGAATTTTCCATCTTCGGCCACTGACAGCCGCTATAAGCTGTACGACTTTGATCTTAAATTACGTATGATATTAATAGAAATTGGTATATTCTGGTGTGTATTTCAGTTTTTTTTAATGATATTGGAAGGCAAACCTAGGTACATAGGCCGCCATTAGGCCGCCTAGATACATTAAAAGTGGTAATGGTGCGTTGCCAATCTGAGGCCGGGATGTTGGATCTCGAGCAAAAGTAAGTTTTCCGGCTACCTTAACCTCCAAATTAGAACACGTCATGACGTTATAGCGGCAGGAATAAGTAAGACAGTGGTACCAATCTGGGTACCAATCTGAGTCTCTGCGAAATTCTACCACCTAGTCAGATGTCACAATGTTAGTGACGGGTAAGCCTATGCAGCTTATTTTTTTTCAGTATTTCTATCGTTGAATACCTATAATACAAGCTAATAGTTTGTTTCAAAGTAAGTAAGCAACGTTGATTCAATTTGTGTAATTTGTCCAGTGATATTCGTTTATTGATTTGATATGGAACTCTTACAATATTATAAAATCTGCAAAAGCAAAGCAAAATAATTATCATTTAAAATCAAAATAAAAACATTTTCCAAGTTCATGAAACAAAAAAAAATACTAAAAGATAAACATGTGTAATATTTAGTTATTCACGAGTAAGAATGATATGAAAAAAAAGTCGTGTTGCACTTCGGGAGTGCCAGCAAAAGTGAAAACTTGAATATTAAGCTTGTGCATTTTTGATATTTTGGAATGGTTAGGGAATATAGGTAATTTAGCACGAATTGCTTTAATTATGAACATGAAAGTATACGAATTGCTTTAATTATGAATATAATCATTTATGGGGTAAAATACAGTATTCATTTATTGCGCTATCGAACACAAACATGACAATACGAACATTCGCGCAAGCGCCCTGCGCCGTGCTACGAATTTTCGATCTGACGATCTGACGCGAGTTTAGAAGTTTTAACCTATTACAAAAAAAGTGTGCCAGGCCGTTAAGTTCACGATAAGTGCCCAGATGGCGATAGACTTGCAAACGTATCACATTGTGAGACTATTTGACTATTCGTGGTCATAATAACTCGAGAATACTGGCGTGAAAATACTCTTATCAAATGTAGTATCTATTGTTGCTATCGGTAAACGAACGTAGTCCATAAGCTGCAGTTCTACTTCAGTAATCCGTTGGTGACAAATCAGATTGAAAGAGATGGGTTGCACATTAGCCCTTTGAATAACAAATTAATTTGCTAATGGACTTTTAAAACCTCTCTTTCAACACTTTTACTTAAACTGCAAAAATTAAGATGCATTAATTTAAAAAAAAGGTGCACCTATTTACTTCTCTAATAATCATAATATATAATGTAAAAATCTTTTAAAACCAGTGCTCTAAATTATGTCTGGATATTTTGTAGTTGTAACCGAAATAAAAAAAAATTGGAATTCAAATAAATAAATATATTCAATATTTTTATATTTCTCTTTCAATGCCATATACGAGTATCAAGTTCAATAATCCGAAATTTTAATTTTTTAATTTCACTTGTTTTTATTTGTAAATATTTTTTACGTTTTTCACTAGGTACGTATTGTAAGTCTCTAGTTCAAATAAAGTCTACTACTTATTTTTAATTACGATTTTTTTACTATTTTTTTTTACTTTTAGGTACGTATTCCGAGTCCCTAGTTAAAATATCGGTAGTTCGAAAAATATTGTAAAACTTAAGTCTATATCCAAGTTGGGTTTTCTGTCACCCGAAGTTCTAAAAAGATCTTAATCACTAAATAATTAAACCTATATACAATTAAACTTTTGTGAACATTCTCTTCACTACACAAGTTACCTACAATCTTTATGAATATAATAATTTAATTTTCCAAAGTTTTACTTTTTTAAATTACGTTAGCAAAGGCAAAGAGTTGACTAAACAGCCAATCTCGCCGACATGCTTTGTATATCGACTTTTAGGTTGTCTAGTTAAATCTAGGTACACGAGAGTGCCCCCGCCAAGACTATCCCATTTTCAAGAAAAGTCAAAATAGGCACCGATAAAATTAAATATTGATTAGGTTCAAAACGCGGGTAGCAGACAGTTTCTTCACTCTTGGGGTTAAGTGGGCTGCAATGTAGTCGTGACCGAACCAATCGCAACTTGAAAACTTGATAAATATTCGATCACGAAGAACCACAGATTTCAGGGATCCGTAGAAAATTAAATATTAACATTTCAGCCTTATAGCGATCATTCCAAATTTTATATATATCAAGAAAATGGATAGAAGAAGGCGTTACTAAAAATCCATACTTAAATTCAGATTAAATAATTTGATACAATTTATTTACTTGACATTTGTACTTTCCACAACATATAGCGAAACCGATTGGCTAAACTAAAACCATAAAAGATAAAAATACATTGTGGAAAGTACAAGTGTTTCTAAATAAATTGTATCAAAAATGGAATTCCACCAAGCACCGACGATAAGAAGTATAGAAACAAAATAATTTGTCTTTACCTTGATATATAGGTCTATTTTACGTTGTCATAAATCTTTTTCTCGGTACTACATCTTTTAAGGACAAAGTGTTTGATGCGTTTCCGAAGAAAATCCTCTTAAAGAAAATCAAGAGAAAAGGGAATCGCTCTTCAATGCTTACGATGCGCCAGAAGAGAGAATCGTTTTCTCTACAAAAGTAGGTGAACATACTTGCATAAAAAGCCATTCGTAAGTTTTTCCAAAAACCCAATTTTTAAATAAAGGATATCTTGTTGATGTTCCCAACATACACATATTTTTGTGTATTTGAATCGCATCTGCTGTCTGTTGTTACTGTTGCCTATATGATGTCTTGGGTTCAATTTTGGGTCGAAGAACTCAAAATGAGTTCTTTCAGTTTTCGGATAAAAACAACGTTGCCCTGGTTTAGATAAGTACTCGTTTGACAATAGGCTTGCCACCTATCACATTGTCTGACTGAATAGTACCTTGAGCTAGTCGTGGATATCCTGGGTGTGCCTCTGCCTACCTGATCTGGGCCTGAAGATGCTTTTTTGTTATTTGTTTTATTAATCAATAATCACACTAGTAAAAATCACTTTATCTACGAAAAAACCGCATCAAAATCCGTTGCGCAGTTTTAAATATTTTAGCATACACAGAGACATAGGGACAGAGGAAGCGCCTTTGTTTTATACTATATACAGATACAGTTTATAACACATTTCAAAAGATATCTATAAAACGAAATTGCTTAAAAACTAATTTTATCATACGGAATATAGGTTGAGATTTACATAATAACGAGATACATTTAAGCAGCGAGGAAAAGATTTTGCCGTTATAAAGAAGTTGAAGTCGAGCAGAAGCTGATTTTAATATTATTTGCGATACAGCGGTGGAATTATATGAACAAAGCTCTGTCCGTGATGGAGCGACTGTCGCTGGTATTAGAAAACCAAATCAATTTTAAGACTAGGAGGGTTACTCTTGTACCTCGATTCTTGCAATATTGGAAATTGAAATCGAGTATATCATTAAGAGTACCTCTTGCACACAATACTGGCGAATTATTAACATTTAGTTTATAGTGACCAATAAATTATTTTATCGGATTTTTTTAATTTATTCTTTTCCTCGTGTTGGTCCGGGTTCCTTTGCAGGATAGCTCATCTGCCTTCCTGCCTTCCTGCCAGGCAACTCGCGAAAGGCGAGCATAGGCTTGCCGTCACTAACACCGTGACATCATACTAGATGGTAGAGTTTCGCAGCAACTCGTCCGGATTGGTACCATCGCCTTACCTATTCCTACCGACACAACGTCATTTTTTGCCGTTGACGTGTTCCGGTTCAGATAATACCGTAGCCGGTTAAACTTGCTCGACGCCGAACATGCCGGACTCAAGTTGGCAACGCACCATTACCACTTTCGGTGTCTCTAAGCGGCGTAAATTTCTTACCAACAGGAAATCCATCTGCTTGTTTGGTAGGCACCAATGCCATAAAAAATGTATATTTGTAACTGAATGTTAATAATCCGCTCGTACTGTGTTCAGCAGTATCTAAAATAATATATACGATTCCAATTTTTAAATCGCATGATATCGGGATTCAAGAGTAAGCCTACAGAGCCGTTACCATGAGTTGATATACTTTCGGTAACGTTACGTAAGAGTTGAGTAAAGAATAAAAGGACGACTGTCGTAAATAATAAAATTAAATAAATAAAAAAGTTATCTAGGAAAAATAAACAAGAAAAATAAAACTTGCGAAATTTCAAGCATTCTATTACTTGGCCAATAGCTATCCAATTTTCATGGTTCTTTTTTAGGAAGATAGGTTATGGTTCCGAGGTGGTCCTATGTTAATTTTAACAGATCTCGACTAGTAGTTTTTGAGTTATACTTACCTAATACTGTATAAATTTTTCACTTAAACTATACCAATTTGCTTATACTGCGTACTTACAATTATTGTGTGCTACGTCGCGAGCTTGACCTCAGGTTTGCAACGCACCATTACCACCATTGGCGAGAATTTCTTACCATCAGGAAATCCATCTGCTTGTTTCCCTACCAATTGTAAAATAATGGATGCATTTTCTTCTATGTTTGCATAATTAATATCATTTTAATTATATCACTTATAACTCAAAACTACTAGAAAAATGTTGATGAAATATGTACCATGGAACCATCTCGAAAACATTAGCTATCGAAAAAGAACAAAATGCGACGTGTTGATGAAATAATTTGATTCGTTTTTTGCAGTTTTATTATTATATAAAATGACCTTATAAAAATCAGCATATATGAGTATGTAAAGCTAACCTAAAAAGAACACACATATTTTCATCCACCAATCTTCTGAGCAGTCTTTCAATTTCCCAATATAAACACATTTCCGTAAGCCCTATATCAGACGTATTCTAAATTTGAATATCGCATATATTTTCTTGAGCTTCGAAACAGGGCAGACACATAATACAGCTAGTCTTATTTTTTCATTTATATGCTTACACCAAGCTAAGACCTAAAGAATGAAAAGCCTATTTTGTCAATGCTGTTATAATTAGGGCTGTCTACATCTCTACGCCTATGCACGGTACCGGCACATCATTACATACCTAGTATATAACAAAGTCGCTTCCTCTGTCCCTATGTATGCTTAAGTCTTTAAAACTACGCAACGGATTTTTATGCGGTTTTTTAATAGATAAAGTGTTTGAAGAGAAAGGTTTATTATTAATGTTTCATAACTGTGCGAAGCCGGAGCGGACCGCTAGTCTTATATATAAAATTCCCGTGTCGCAATGTTAGTTACCGTAATCCTCCAAAACGGCTTGACCGATTCTCATGAAATTTTGTGAGCATATTGAGTAGGTCTGAGAATCGGCCAACATCTATTTTTCATACCCCTAAGTGTTAAGGGTGACTCACCCCATTTTTTTTATAGCAGAACAACGTCTGCCGTATCAACTAGTATGTATATAACTAAGAGTATTATAGCCAATATTTTATTTTCCTATCTTTGGAACTTGCATCCTGTAAACGTCTGGAAAGCCCCAAATATCAATCTCTTAAAAATATGGTAAAACGTCACTTTTCAAAAGTTCAATCTGAGTTGGATAAAATTAAACAATTCATTTTCTATTATTTTGTATAATATGTCACTATTTCGTGCATTAAAAGATTATATTTCCATATTATAAAACTCTATATTTGTCGTAAAGCCTTAGACATTTATTAACGTTACTTTGTTTAAATAACTAAAAGCATTTACTTAATTTGGCAAAGAATAATTATAGACTATATTGCTATTTCTGTGCTCCGCTTGAGCAGTTATTATATTTATGAAATTTGGTAATCTAAAACATCTAATGCATTTTATTTAAACCTTACTGTCTATTGAACGATTTTTATTTCTTTTAAATAGCATTGAAGCATAGAATCTTTCTAGCATTGAAAGCGCGCAGCCCTATGGAGTGTTGACAGTCTTGACACACCGAACGGCTGTAGGTATTTAATTCAAAAACAGGGCCTAGTTAAAATATTATATATTACATTACCGTGACATGGATTCCGTTTTATACTAATCGAACACGGAACTCTAAAAGTGACGACGTCTCTCCCAAATTGGTACACATTATTGAACATGTTGATAGCTAACCTAAAACAAGCAAACACACCAATATCCTCCACAGTTTTTCAATTTTCCAATATAAACACATCTTCTTAAGCCCCATATTGTAACTCAGACGTATTCTCGATTTAAATATTGCATAAATATCGCGTACATTTTCCCTAGCGATGAAACAGGTCATATGGAAATGATATGGATATGTTACAACCCTTTTTAAAGTGTTATACTATTATTTTATAGCTACTGTCTCCACAGGATGAACAAAGGTAAAACAGGTCAAGAATTTAAACGTGATAAAAAAATTACCGAGAGAGTGGTAGCGGTAGAATATTAGCTAACCTAATAAAATAAGATAAATAAAAATATCGCCTTTATGGTCTAACGGTCCAGGTGTTGGACTTGAATTTATGAGGTCCCGAGTTCGATTCCCGAGTCGAGCAAGAAAATGTGGTTTTTTCAATTTTCTAATAAAAAATAAAGGTTGCTCGGGATTGGATAAGTGCCTGGTTAGCGGTAGACTTGGCACCTATAAAAATGTGGGCCTTACTGTCTTCGGCTAGTCGTGAGTGCCCTGGTTGAGCCTCTGCCTACCTGTTCGAGCATATGGGTGTGATGATACTCTCACTCTGCTCTAAAAAAGTTTGTTTGGAAGACTTTGCGTTACATAAAAATTTAACCTAAAAAAAATATCTTATCCAACATAATATGCGGATAAATAATAAATGATCGTTGTCAGCGTTATTATAGGGCCAATTCTAAAACAACTTACATTCATATCTTTAAGTAGACTTTTTTTAAGTTTTACAAAATGTGATTATAAAATACTTTCTAATTAATTAATATATTAAGAATTAACTAAAATGATTGTCAATATTAGAACTAACACGATTAACAAATTATACATTATACATCACATCAAGAAAAATTTAAGATTAACAGTAACAATATATTTATTTAACGCATCGCCTGTGTAATTAAACGTTCCAGTACTGGACTTGAGTTCATGAGAGGCCCTCATTCGATCAGGGTTCGATCCCCGGCTCGGGCAACAAAAAATTTTCCGGAATTGGATATGGGCCCAGTTGGCGATAGACTTGCCACCTCGCGTATTGTAAGACTGTATCTTAGACTATCCGTCGTCAGCTTACCTCTTCGAGGATACGGGCGTGAAGATTCTTTTTTTCTGTAATGTATCTTTCTTTAATATCTTTTGTGTACAGAAACGTGTGCATCAATTCCATAAAAAAGAATAAACATACTTAATACAGTAATTTATTTGCAACCTAACTCTTCTAGCCAGCCGGTCACTAGGTTTAAATTTGTGTCTCGTGAAAATGTGTCCCTTTTTTAATGCTTGGGCAGCCCTACTTGTACACAGATAAAATATATATGTAACTTACTTAATGACGGATCTATCAACGCAGTACTTAAAAAACAATTGTGCTTTAATTGAGAAATTGAGAATTGTGGATATATGTGGATGGACCTTAAAGGGGTAAAATAGGAAATGGAAGTTTGTGTGAAATGTATTAATTTTAAAGTCATCATATTTTGCAAGCGGATAGTCTATAAGCGGGAATATGATATTTAATCCCGAATAAGCTTTTTTATCCCGATATACCAGTGAAATCCCACGAGAGAGGCAAAGAGTTTTATATGAGGGTGAATCGCAGGAAAAAGCTAGTGATTGGACATATTCTTAAGTATCAGATTACGTTTTCCTAAGTGTAACGATCTCGTAACATCGTTAACTGAAAATGTTACACTTATTTTGCATAATTACAACAGTGTTTTATTACTAATTACACAAGCAACACCTTTATAATCTATTTCAAACTCTACCTTAGAGTAATAAGGCATGTTATCCTTTATCACTTTAGCAACATAACATTTATTGTATGCGTTATGTTTTAATATGTACAGTCACGTTGAAAAGCTATTAAGCAAAATATGTAAACAAAAAAGCCTTTTTTTGATATGTTGACAATGTAAAGAACTGCATGCAAATAATTGATCTTAAATTAGAAACTACCCCCTTTATTATTACATTACGTACACAGTAAATATTATTTTTTCTATTTGTATTAATTTAAATACAATCCAATTTTGTTTAAACAAAATTGGATTCGCATTAGAATCGGCATTAGAATTAGATAAATTTTAAAGAAAGAAAAAATTTCGCCCCAGACAGGATTTGAACCTGTAACCTTTCGTCTCAAGCCGACGAATGCTCTAACCAATTGAGCTACTGAGGATTCAAGTCCCGTGGCGAAATTTTTAATTCCTTTCTAACCCGTTAACGCGGGTAGTTATGTCCTATAGATACACAATTCTGAGTACCCACCAAATGAGTTCATCACCGATGAAATTCACATTTTAGAATGGCCATAACTTTCGTTTCTTGCATCGTATTAAAGAATTCTCTCTCAGAATTGTGTATCTATAGGACATAACTACCCGCGTTAACGGGTTAGAAAGGAATTAAAAATTTCGCCACGGGACTTGAATCCTCAGTAGCTCAATTGGTTAGAGCATTCGTCGGCTTGAGACGAAAGGTTACAGGTTCAAATCCTGTCTGGGGCGAAATTTTTTCTTTCTTTAAAATTTATAGAAATTTATCCCACGCACAGGGCAAGTGCTAAAAAAAAAATACGATTAGAATTAGAATTAGAATAGGATCGGCATTAGAATTAGTCAAAAAATAACTTGGTTTCAATAGTCAAAAGTTAAAAATTAAATAGTAATCATAATTCAATTTTTCTTTAAAAAACACAATAGAGAAGAAATAAATATTAATGGAATTTTATTTTCTTTAGGAATGCTAGTCCACCTATATTTCTATTTCATTTAATTAATATGTTCCAACCAAAACTTAAAAAAGAAACTAGTCAAGTAATTAGAGATTAATATATTTTACATTAAAAAATTAGATTGTCCCAAGAATAGTAAATTTAAAGAAGACTGTAAGTGGCATTAAGTTCAACAATTAAATTATAAATTAATAGAAACTTTATTATCTACATGTGAGAGAAATTTGCCGTCACATTTCTCTGTTACTATTATTTAACACTTTTAGTTACGTTATAAAAAAAACACAAATTATCGTCGAATTTCATTCTGCTTTCTTTGTGATATTTTTATTTAGTATACTATTATATTAATCAGTATACTAACACCTTTATAATCTATTTCAAACTCTATTGTAGAGTAATAAGACATGTTATCCTTTATTTCTACACCAACATAACAACACAACATAAAAAAAACACTTTTTAAGTGTATACACATACTCTTTCTTATTTATGCTTTAAAAAATTACAATTATTTTTCCAAACCTCGTGAATAATGTTCAACTTGACCCATTTAATCGAAATATCTGGTAGCTCTTAATAAACACTTGTGCAAGAAAGTGTACTTAGTACAAATTAGGTGACACCGACTTCCTCTGCGCGTAATTAACCTCGTGGGGCCGAAAATATCTCATTTTATTTATTACAAATGAGGTACTTAGTGCACATTATCCCGGGAAATACATTAATGACATCTTAGTCAGAGTTATGGCGTACTTCCGTAGAAAATGCTAAAGTATAGCACTTCTCTTCCGCAGTCCGCTACAGATGTTCTTCGGAACGAAATTCAGAAAACACTGGGTTTACTCTCGTAGCTCGATATCACGAAAATTGGAAATTTCAATAGTCAAAAAATATGCCATATTATGTAATCTGAAATAAAATACTAGCAAACTATTAACGTTTAGTTAATAATAAATAATAAATTATTTTATTGGATAATAATTTTTTTAAATTAGTGTTAACTAGCTGTTGCCTGCGTTTTCGCACGAACACATTGTGTAATCGGGACCTATATGATAATCTAGGTCACAATATATCTGTGTAAACCGCTTTTGATTCTTTATTGGTAAAATGGTTTTGAAGTCATCTATACTAATTTTATTGTAATATAAGTGTTGGGTTTTGAGTTATACTTAATAATTAATTAAACTAATGAAATAATTGGACAACTTTTTGCAGTTTTACAACACTCAAATTATTATTAAATTATTAATTTAAAGTGTCGAAGAGGTAGACAAAGGTATAACCAGGGTACCCAGGACTAGCCGAAGATACAAAATCCCACAATGTTATAGGTGGCGAGCCTATCGCCAACCAGGCCTATATCCAATCACGGGCAACGATATTTTTTACTGAAAATACATATTTTCTAATATTTTTTTTGCCCGACCGGGATCGAACCCGAAACCTTAAGAAGTCAAGTCCGATGCCGGAGCCGCTAGACCACAAAGGCGATAAGATATTGATTCAAAATTCAAATATCTTCAAAGCTTCAAAACAACAACGACACTTTAAGACTATTCCCTAAACGAATTGCAGTACAACTGCGACTGAAATTTCAAGGAAAAAGGTTAAAAGTGTTGAGTAAATTGATTTACAGGTCATTACTCGCTCGGCAGCGCTTCCAGGTCGAACCAATCCTATTACCTCTGATCAACTAGCGTCAGATACACCAGCTGCCATGTGACGAATACCTATTACAGCTTATACAAAGGCAAATAAAATTTCGAATATTTTGTGCATGTTACGAATATACACTATAATATACCTACAGGCACCAAAAAAGTCTAAAAAAAGTATGTTCTAAATCATATCTGTATAGAGGTAGGTAGAGACACAACCAGGGCGCCCACGACTAGCCGAAGCCAGTAAGACCCACAATGCGATAGGTGGCAGGACTATCGCCTACCAGGCACATGACCAGTCTCAAGCATCGTCGTTTTTATTAGGAAATTAATTAAACAATTTGTTTTCGTTGCCCGACCCGAGAATTGAACCCGGTACCTCATGGAGTCAATCCCAACACCAAACAGCTACTCCACAGAGGCGATCGCCGCAGAGAGATAAAAAAAAAGTTTATGTTATTCTGATTTTTGACAGCCTCGTTGGTCTAATGGCTGGCGTACACGCCTGGCCTCAACGAAAATCCGCGGGGCTCGGGTTCGATTCCCGACGGGGTCAGGCATTGCGTTGTGTAAAGAACATTTAGAGTTCTGCATTTCTGGGTTTGGGTATTTATTAAATTTATTCTGGTATCTATTTAAGTATTTCTATGTATCATTATCATTGAGTAACACCTATAACACAAGCATAGAATTTGCTTTCTTTTGCGGTTAGATTCAATTTGTGTGACGCCTAGGGATATTAATTTATTTATTTTTAAGGAATTAAACAATAAAAATCCCCGAATTTCTGCATGGAACGAGATTTGTGCCGTCTACGGACACCAAAGAATGCTAAGTATTTTTTGCCTCTATTATTCTTATAGTAAAAAAATAATGTTTAAATTCTTATTTGCATTTGAAAGATATTAACATAGCAACATTTACCATAAAGAATATCATATTTTATGATAAAGATAAAGATCTTTTATAATACGGAAAACATTGACTTGTTATAGCATAAAAGGAAGAAAATAAACATTCTAATACTTTTTTACGACACGGGAAATGCGTCGCTTATACACATGAGAGATTATTGTTTAAACAAATATTACCATAAATAATGTATGTTACCATGATGCGTAAAACTTTGAAATTTTTACAAATACAAAAAAAAATTATGTGCTACATATCTCATTAGCAATACCCAGATTTTGTATCACAATTACTGCCCTCAGTTGGCGTTACTTGGCGGAAATTAATACATTAAACCAAATAAAACCAAGTAATTTGCAATTTCCCGCCAATAATGGTATTTAGAGTCCTCGGCTTGCGGTGAATCCAATCAATTCACTACGCACAACCGTCTTGTTATATAACGTATACTTTAATGATAAAATTGCATATAATATAACATATTTTGATTTGGATTTCACAACAAAAACGCTCGTTATTGCTATGTTCCGATTTTGAAAAAATGGTTAGCTAGTAATATTGAAAAGACGTCACAATTTCTTAATTTTAAAAATCGAATCAGCTATATGTTTTTGAATATTGTAACCCAAGAGCTGCAGGTAACAAAATCCATCTAAAGCCCGGTATTCGGCAATGTTATGCAAGCTTAAGATGGCATGCTGGCACGCCGACCACTATGGAACATTAGCATTCCTTCTTGTGAAATTAAAGCAATAATGCCGTTAACGTCTCTTTATCTACAACAAAAACGTGACGTAATAAATATATGTCAGGGTTAAATATTAACTTTCAATTGTTTATAAGTGATACCGTACAATTAATGCGAAAGAATCAATTTATCCGCTTTTAAATGACAATTGACAGTGAAAAAAGTATTGTTAAAAAGTTTATACAGATGTAATACAAATTTCTATTTTGTACATCATTGCTAATGCTCGTATGGGCAAGCACAGGTTTGATTCCCGACAACATTAAAGTTCTGGGTCTGGATGTTATTAAATTTATTCCAATATCCATTTACGTATATATATTTTTTATAAAATAATTAATTATTAATTCATCAACTTGTATCGTTGACCCCCCAAATATAAGGATATAAGTAATATACGATAGGCTTGCCACCTATTACATTGTGAGCCTTGTGCCTCTGCCTACCTCTTCGGGGATATACTTAGGCGTGAAGATACTTTTTTTTAATATACTCACATTTCCGTTAAATCAATCAGTTTCTTTGTTTGTTACTTAGTAATGAAATTCAATTTGAAACTAAACTAAATAGGTACTCGAACTTTGAGACAGCATCCAGTACATCTATTGAAAGATGTCGACATGAAAAATAACGTGACTAAAATGACTTCATTTTTCCTCTAAGGGCTTACTGCATAAAATCATTCATTTGACTAGAAATAAAAAAAAAATAGAAAAATTATTTGATACGTAAGTTGACCTGGCCTTCAATGATTATGTTAAGTGAACTAAAGTTAAGTTAAGTCTATATTTAGTTTTTTTAAGTGAACTAGAGTTTATTTTAGTGTATGTGTCTTACAAAAAACAATTTAATACCGAACATGGTTTGAAAATTTTACCACCTGTTGTGGAAGGACCTTGCATTATGTACCAGTAATTGTTGTTTATTTATTGATGGGCGCATGTTACCACACTTTGTTATTACTATTTATTTGATTTTTTCAAGTATTCAAATTTTAGTTTATATTTAGTCAGGTTTAGTGAATTAGTCAGTAAATAAATGAAAAAATCATCTTCACGCCAATATCTCTGAAGGGGTAGGCTGAGGCACAACCAGGGCACCCATGACTACCCGAAAACACTAAGTCCCACCATGTAAAAGACGTGCCAAGCCTATCGCCAACCGGGCATACATCCAATACCAGGCAACTTTGTTCTTATATATATATATATATATATATACATTTTTTAATTTTTTTATTGCCTGACCCGGGGTTCGAACTCGTTATATCAAGAATTCATGTCCGACGCCAGACCGCCAGACAACAGAGGATTTTTTTTCTTTCTTACTATATTTTTTAAATATATTATCAAAACATATTTCTAAGAAAAGAAATTCACATTACAAAATCCGAATATTCGGTACAATGTTATGCAAGCGTAAACCGATGGCACGTCGGCACGCCGACCACTGAGAAACATTTGAATTCCTCCTTGTAAATTTAAAGCAATAACACCTTCCACATCTCTTTGTGTACAAAGAAAATACGACACAGTACCGTGAAACAAACCTGAAGGTAGGTATTTTAAGTTATAAGGTTGAATTTTGTAATATAAATTTACCAACATAATTTTTGGAACGAAGTTCCTTAAGGCAGGATTGGATGTGATGGGGATTATGCAGCGCTACCGAACTGAAAAAAATGTGATAGTAAAAACCGTAAAAATACGTGGAAAAAACCGTCGAATGAGACGTGCGAAAACGCGATAGTTGCTGCGCGACCGAACTGAAAAAAATGTGATAGTAAAAACCGTTAGAATGAAGAAATTAAATGAGACATGCGCAGGCGCGTCAGTCGTATACACAACCGAGCAGTGTATACCTAATACCTTTCTCTTTCTCCCTCACTTCACCCCGCCATTGCATAGTGTATACTCCTGAATTGTGTTAATTCTACATTAGCCGAAGGAACTTCGTTCCTACCTGTTTTTTTACTTTTTGGTCTGAGATTGTTTAGTTTGCAAATAAAAAAAGGAAAAATAATCTATAAAATAATAATTGAACCTTTCATTTTGCTTTTACCAAAAATTGATTTTGTCCTTGATAACGCAACTAACTGGCAAAGTCAGAGGCGAAGGTTAGAGGTTCAATTCCTGTTTTGGTTTTTTCTGTTTCTTAGAAATGTGTGTTAAACCAAAGCTTAATTTTTTTTTGTTAAAAATTGTCAAAAAACATTATTTTCATTAACAAAATCAGAGTGCAAACACACAAACATGCTGGTAGCAAGAAATATTCGTTGCCAATGTGAAATCTAACCCCCAGTAACGAGTTTACACGACAGTAGCGAGTACCTGCTTTATGTTTGCAAGAAAAGGTAAGGCGGGGGGGGGCACCATTTCAGGATATAACTGGTGATGGTGATGGTGGTGTCAAGTTTTCAGTTTTGCAATGACTCTGCCGCCGCCGAGTAGGACAAGAAAACTAGTAGCTTAGATTTTTTATGACATTGGAAGGCAAACAAGAAGACAATTCCTGATGGTGAGAAATTCAAGCTGAATAGAGACACCGAGGGTGGTAATAATGCGTTGCCAACCTGAGGCTGGGACGTTAGGCCTCGAGCAAAAGAAAGTTTACCGTCTACCTTACCCTCCAAATCGGAACACGTCAACGGCAAGCACTGACGTTATGGCGGCAGGAATAAGTAAGGCATTGTACCAATCCAATTAATTTAATTGGATTGGTAATTAATTAAAAAAAATACAATAACAATAGATATAAGGCAAGGCATAAATATTCAAATCCAGAGCTAAAATTAGTAAGGTTGCAACATAATAGGCATTCAAACGTTCATTAAAATTAAGCTTACCTCCACCGGTAGTCGAACTCTAGCCTTGCTGAGTTGAAATGAAACGCTTAAACTAAATTCTTTGTAATAAAGACAACAAATAGAACCCCAGAACTTATCGAGCTCAACATTTTTATTGTCGAACAAATAATCCGGCCATTCGATAATGTAACGTTGCCCGGAAAGCTAATGGAATAAAAACGATTAGCAGAACCCACGGAACATAAATCCGGAACGCCGCAATATAAATATTAGGAAAAATATGGTGAAAGTTCAGAGCAAAATCTTGATTTATCTCGCGCCACTAACCCAAGGTAACTAACGCTTTATGGCTGTTGTTATGCATTGTTACACAAGCTCTAACATCATTATTTTTTTAATTCAAAAAAGGAAGAGGTTATACGTTCGACTCCTATGTCTTTTGTGTATGTTTATCGATTACTACGTCATTTGTAAACCAGTTTCAGTAGCTTTAATGCTTCCCATCGCCACCACGTAAAGATATAAGAAAGAAACGGGCTGCTGTCTAAGTACCACGTGGTCTAAGTAAAGAAAATAAATGCCTAATCAAATATAACTCAAAATCAAGATCCCCCTCTCTTAAAGACAACGATCTCTTAAAGAGTTTGATAGTTGCTATTTAAAGTACAACAAATTAAATGGAAAATACTCTGCTTAGTATTGACTCAAAGCTATTTTCAATTTATTTGATTTTTCCATTTAGTCTAATGATTTTTTTTAATCTCCTGCCCAAACTTATATATATTTAGACTTGCAATTATACAAGTGCATTGTGTTAAATTATTATTTTTGTTTCAGGTGTTGATAGATAAAATCATGAATACTTAAAAAGTTAAGAAAATAACAAAATGCAATAGTGCACGTTAAATAAATTCTAGTTTTTATACTGAAACATAGTAAACAAAGATGGACTGGTATAACATTGTTGAATTTAACAGTATTCATTGTCAGTAAAAAAAAAATTGTTATAAAATTGGTATGTTACTGCATAACCCCATCACCACTATGTCTGTGCCACACTTAGCTCTTGAGAAGATTTTGTGAAATGTTTCCATTAGCGACTTGTATTTCTATTTCTCTTCATTATTCCCCACTTATAAACCTATTTCATTCAGTACTCCTGCAAATGAAATAAACTGTGCAGTTAAAGGAAACGTAAAACATAGTAAAGCAACTAAATACCTAGTATCGGCAGTAGACATTGGCGATTGTAGCGGCGTGTCGCTATTTATAACAGAGTAAAACGTGTACGTGTAATAACACAGAAGCTTGTGTTGAAGAACTGCAAATACTTAATAATGCTTATATTTAATTAAAGACACAGTATTTTTTTATTGAATCAGGCGTTACTTTGCGGAAATCCATTATAACAGATATAGATAAGCCCTTATTTCGTTGATTCCGCGTAAGCAGTGTAACTGTTGTGGCAACTAATTCTCCAAACGACACAGAATGTGACAAGCCTAACTGACGTTCCCATCGCCCACCTTCGCGACCAGAACACGAATAAAGGAAGAGCTCGGGAAACAATACAAATTGTCACGTACTTTACATGTGACAACCCTACCTAAAGTTCCCACCTCCCACCACCGCGACCAGATCACAAATAGAGTCCGAACACGGGAAAAATTTTATTCTCACGAACAAGGGAATTTTTGCGGAATTAGCAAAATAAAGGCTTATCTATATCTGTTAAAGACAGAGTATTGAAATTGAAGAATATTTATTCATGGAACTCTCTGTTCCGTGAGTGATTAACGTATATTGCCAAACGTCTATAGACAAGGCTCCGGTTTGAACCTCGAGGGGCACATGTATTTGTTTGATGAACACAAGCTTGTATTTCTGAGTCTGAATGTTTGTTTAATTTATTTTGGAATAGTTATGTAGATCCTCTTAAGCAAATAGTTCGCTGCTTCTAACATACATCCCCCTTAAATATTTACATATTTGACTACTACATTCATTACGTATGGATTCATTAACTATATAAATAGTTAAACCCAGAGTACTTAATCCAAAATTTAATTGAGTTTTATTTTAATATGAATTGATAATCTCGGTAAGCTCCTAACCTTCAAGTCTATGCGACTAAAAGTAATTTTAATTTTTCTGTAGCTATTCTGCTACTTAAGACTAAAGCAAATCCAATGAAAGAATGACTGAATGAATAAACTCTGGATTGTGCACAATTAAACTTACTACGAAATAAGTACGATTAAGTTTTAACAACAGCATATGATTGTAGTTTTTAAGTACACAAAAGTCGGTCTTATCGCGCCAAACTAAGCTATCTTTACCAGACAACTTTTTTGCCTGAGGAGACTATATAAACATAGGTTCAATAGGTAAAGAAATTCCTGTGTTGGTTCGGGCTCCTTTGCAGAATAGACCATCTGCCTTTCTTGCCAGGCAGCTCGTAAAAGGCGAGCATAAGCTTTTCATCACTAACACCGTGACATCGGACTAGGTGGTAGAGTTTTGCAGCGACTCGTCCGGATTGGTACCACCACCGCCTTACCTATTCCTGCCACCATAACGTCATGACGTGTTCCGGTTCGGAGGGTAAGGTAGCCGGTAAACTTACTTTTGCTCGAGGCCTAACATCCTGACCTCAGGTAGGCAACGCACCATTACCATCTTTGGTGTCTCTAGGCGGCGTGAATTTCTTACCATCAGGAAATCCGTCTGCTTGTTTGCCTTCCTATAACATAAATAAAAAAAAAGATAAAGAAAGACATACAAAAACTATATACGTGAGTAAGTATCTTTACGCACATATCCCCGAAGATTTAGGCGTGCTCCTTACTTTTTGAAATAATCTTAGTAATTAAATAAAAAATAGAAGCTCTTAGTGTTAATTATATTTATTTAGGTATGATTATGTATCGTTAGCTAGAACCTGTAATAAATCATATAATTTGATTACTTTGAGGTTAGATCACTTTGTGTCATAATCAAAGAAAAATAAAGCCCCGGTTCACTACCTCAGGGTAAATTTAAAACAAATCAAAGACTGGTGACCACAGCGAAGTTGAATAGGTCGCAGGCCGGGGACATCAAAGGCTTTGGCTGCGCGATAATTATACGCTCTACATATCTGCTTTGTCTGTTTGATCATTTTAATCCAGTGCTCTTTGATGCCTGTGGAAACCAAGCCTTATTTTATCTCTCATAATCATCAAATAAAGTAATGATTACTGCAAAATAATAAGATCCTTCAAAGATTGTGTTATCTGATTCTAAATATATAATAGATTAATATTTAAGGGTCCATGTACGCTAAAATACGTCAGCAGTATAATGTTTTTGAAGTTATACTTCTTTTGGCGCGTTAGGAAAAAATGATGAGGGTAAATTTTTACTGACATGACGAAGTTAGCTATAGATAACATTTTAGTTTTTCAAAAAAAGGTACCTACCTTAAATATTAAATAAACTTTATTTAACTAAATAATGCATTATAATAAAACTTTTAATGTATTAAATATCTTTTTTCTATCGTTAGTATCATTTTGTCTACAAATGTAAAATAAGGCAAAAGATAAAATTTTTAAAAAGATTTTTATCTTATTACGCCGAAGAAGTAAAACTTCTTACGCGTGTACATAAGTACACACACAATTTTTTTCATACAAAGCAATCATGGATCTTGATGACAAAAATACACAAGGTTAACATGAATATGCTTTATAAGACTAGTATTTCCAAAACACGATTCATTTCACTTTGCTCGATAGAAAAAAATCGATAAGTTAACCCTTTTTTGAAAGCAAAACCCAATTGTCTACTTCAATCATGAAAATATCGACACCAGATTTAACATAAACATAGATAAGTACTATACCTATAAGATAAGTGTTTCAGTTTTTATACTTTTTCTCTTATTATTATTTTTATAGTGTCAAAAATAGTGATTTGTCGCTTAAGACGTTTACTTTAGAGCGCAATGTTTCATAGTAATCATGGAACGGGGGAGTGCGGCCATCGACCACACATTGGGATGTGTGGTCGATGAGTGCGGCGATTGGCTCTTCTGGCTGACTAAGTATGAGGCCTTAATACTTAAGCGCAGTAAAAATACACAAACTGACTCCAGCTATTTCATTGGGTACCAGGTCGCGATTTGATCATTCTTTTTTAGATCGCTGCTGTGGTCTTGCGATCCGGCGTTGGACTTGATTTCTTGCGGTTCCGGGTTTGATCCCAGGGTCGGGCACCAAAAAAAAGTTAGAACATGTATGTTCTCAATTTTCTAATAAAATTAACATCGCCCGGAATATGTGCCCGGTTGGCAATAGGCTTGCCATCATCAACGCATCTTGCCGACATTTAAGCAATTAAATTTCTTGAAGGTTTCCAAGTCGAACACGTTTGGAAATACCGCTCTAGGTAATTGGTTCCACAAAGTACTTAAAAACAACTTATAATCACGTATTTGTTATTTAAAAAAGAAGTTTATATAAGTAAGTTACTATCGTTATATTAAAGCGTGAAGCAAAAACTTTGGACCTCTTGTTACAAAAATTGCGCGGACGATGGAGTATAAAAGTTAGCACAATTATAGTTTATGTATAAGAAAAGTGCAAAACGCTAACATTTTTCAAAAGTAATGCTTATAAAGTGCATTAAACCAATAAATAAAACATTAAACATCATACCATGCATTTGACACAAAAACAAAAATATTGATAACGATAAAATATCAAAGATGGCGCACAAACTATAATCATAATGTTTGGAATCGAAGTAGTAGTCTTGATAAACGAAGATGGCGTTCCTGTGAAAAAGGAAATTGACCTTAATAATCTTTTAACATTATATTTTACTTATTTGTATGGAATAATTTATAATTAAAACTTATTGAGGTTGATTTTCTACAACTGGAAGACTACTAGTTTATCAAGGGAAATGGAATTCAGTTCAAAGAGAATATAATAATCTAACAACGAACATTTCGTTCAATTTGATATTGTTCTAAATGTCCTTTACCTGAACTCCTTCGTCCTACACAACCTGTAACGATATCGTGTATCTGAAGGCAATCACTGTCTGGTAGACTGACCAAAGTGAAGTTCAATAGATCGTGCGCAGCCGATGTCAAAGGCTTTGGTGCACGAAATTACCCAACCTGTATACCAGCTTCCTCCTCTATTTGATAAGTTTAATTGAGTGGTTCTTGATTGTGTGCGCCTACCTTTATTTTAAACTGGATGACCTGGTTTATGTAGTTTAGCAAATCTATTCCGTAAAATTTAAATAATAACATTTTCTAATTTTATGAGTTTTTGCAGTTTTGGTGGAAATAAAAATTCTCTTAGTCCCGTAGTTCTCTTAGTCTTACATAGGGCCTGGGTTCGATTCTCAGACTGTACAACTTAAAGTATGCTAACACTATCACTACATAGTATAAAATAAAGTCGCTGCCTCTGTCCCTTTGTATGCTTGAATCTTTATAACTACGCAACGGATTTTATTGCGGTTTTTTTGAATAAATAAAGTGATTGAAGAGGAAGGTTTATATGTATATTTTATACCCGTGCAAAGCCGAAGCAGCCCGCTAGTTATCTAATAAAAGCAACATTACCGTGATAAGTTACCGGTTGATGATAGGTTAGCCCATATAATATTGTAGGACTAAGTAGCTTTGGCTGAACATCTGGATGATATCTTACTCGAGGATCCGGGAGCGAAGATACTTTTTTTTAATAAACAAATTATGTACTTCGTAGCTGATACTCTTTTGTGCACATTTATATTTTCTGTCTATTTCCCACCATACTGATTGAATTGTTCCATCCACGAAGGCAGGCTTTGTGTTGAACATATCTGATATTCACATTTCTGTGCTGGGATACTAATTAAAATTTTGCTATATTATGTTAACCTACAAGCATCGTTGACTAAAACACTTGAAAAACTAAATATGTAGCTTGCTTAGTTTAGGGTAAGATCATTTATGAAATTTGTCCAAATAAATTTATTTATTTCCGAAAAGAGCCTGATAAAAAGGACTTTTTCAGATTTATCTGTTGATTGTTTTTACATGTAATGTATGTGTATTTGTAAAAAAACATTGTCATTTGTTTAAAACAAATGCTGAAATGTTGGGAATTTCATGTTTTAGAAATAGTGAGAAACTGCATGTGCTGAACCAAAAACTTAATATTTATAAAATAATATTTACTGCGTGTCCATTCGTATATACAACCAAATTCCTGATAATCTCAAATCATTTCCATTAAAAAGATTTCGAAGGAAGGAATTTGACTTGTTGTTAGATAAAATATATTAAAGTGTCAAGGATTTTCTTGTAGTTAAGGATTTATTGTAAAATAACTAATAATTGTTAACCAAATATAATGAAAGTTATGGTTGCCGAGGAGTTTGTTTCGCCTTTTCTTCTCCTGTCTGGTTAGGTTTGGAAACGGTGGTAGTTTACGGTAGTTAAATTTAATTATAGTTTTTAAATGTTTTGGTAATAAATAATTAAACTAGTTACAAATATAAATAATTGGCTTAAAAGTTAAAGTGTATGTAATTAAATTATATTTTTTATCAATGTTAAAATATTTACACGCCAAAATATGGTAGAATATGTTGATATATTTAAATATTTTTGTAACATCACATTTACAAACATATTCCGCAAATAAATCATTTTCTTTCTTTCTTTCTTTTAGATAAGTGAATATTCTCGCATTTATTTGGCTTTAAATTTAAAATATATTGCGTGTAACAGCAGCTGTGAAACTAAATAAAATCGTTAAAGTTTAAATCTAAAATATTAACCGTTCAGTTAAATTCCTGTTTGACTAAAAATATATTGGGAACTGTCGAGTAATAAACGTCGAGGCAGCAAACGTATTCTGAACTACATTTTTGATCAGAAAATAAAATACCAGTGCTGAAGCGAATTACGAATTGGAGTCGACACGAAAGTTTTATACAGGGCTGCTCAACCTTTCGTGTATTTTTAAACTTCAAATTTGAAATTTAAAACTTGACATACCACTGAAGGGTTTTTCGTTGAATAAGGCGTTACTTTTTCTGAATCCACCATAAGCGATGTAGAACAAACGTTCATGTTAAATCTAGTGAGCGTTTATTCTACATCAGTCATGATGACAACTCTTTAAATATATCAGTTGCACAGGTTCCACAGAATCAACAAAACCAATGCTGATTCTGTCACATATCTTCAAAGCTTCTCACTACTTCTAAAAATTAACTTTCCTCATCGAAGTTTTTACTCTGTGGTGTATCTTAAATATTGTTTTACGTAATGCCCCCATTAAAGTTTTGGATCACTATCATCTGTTGCTTCTAAACATAAAAAAAAAATCTTCAAGCTGCTTACAAAGAATAAGAAAAAAAAACGAATACTTTGTTCGACTGTGTTATTTTATAAAACTACTTACACTACTTTCAAAGCAAATAAGTTGTTGAATTTTTTATTAGTAAGAAACATAGATTGCCTTAAGGCGACGAACTTACTAATAATGAGTTACCTTCCCGATGCTGGAATAATAAACCTCTTTGGCATTGGCTATATTTCACTTTAAAACCAAAACACAATAGTGGCGGACAATGCAGTTGTAGCGGCTAAGAGGGTTGTAATTGTCTGAACACCGTTAACCGTTTGGCGTCTGTTAAAAAGTCCGAACCAAGAAACGCTGACTAGATGTTGTGGAACAAGCAAAAACTATTGGACTAACTGCCAAAAATGCTGGAGACCAGACCGTGCAAATTTGAGTAGACAAGGTAGAAAAGAAGACTTTGGGTTCCTTCCGTAAAGGAACATTTGGCAACTGGAGTTGATGATAATAAGCATCATTGTTACGTTGTCGCAAGTTCACCCTCAAAAAATCATTTTATATTAATACCAAAAGTTGATAACCACTGAATTCTATTTCCAATATATCATACTCTTAGAACCAGAACCCACAACATGACTCTTTGTATGTATGCTTTTTAATGGCTTTTTTAAGTCAGTTTAATAGTTCATACGAGAATATTCCACAAACGGTAACGGTAAAACCGTGACCTGTACACACCACAGAAGTTGCAGGTGAGTCACCGTGATGTG
>NJDD01000021.1:625667-641433 GCA_002245505.1 Calephelis nemesis
TCACGGTGTTAGTGACGGGAAGCCTATGCTCGCCTCTTACGAGCTGCCTGGCAAAGGAAGGCAGATGGTCTATTCTACAAAGGAGCCCGGACCAACACGGGGAAAAAACGGGGGACATTTTTTGAAAGCCAATAATGCCTTACTTAATAATAACATAGCATAAATTATGAGATTTAAATTTAATTGTAAAACCCTGTTATAACAGTAATAAATAAAAACAACATATAAATAAAAAAATATATAAATATTAAAATTTAACATGTTGTCCAAACTGAATTGGCAGCAAAATATTCCTCAATCCTATAATAAGCTTTTCTCGTTAGGGTATTTTTGACATAATTTTTAAAATTTGTTTCCGTTAATTTTTTGACACTTAGGAATTTTGTTGTAAACAAGTAGGTACGCAAGTTTTATTAGTATTACAGCATCATGCTCCGAGCCAAAGTATACTGCCAGTAAACTGGCACATCAGGCCCAACTTCCAGGCCACAGGACCGCGACGCACCTATAACATTGGCCACAAACTACCTTTTACCATTAAAAAAGCCGTGTGCTTATTTTCTATCATGTCCCATAAAAGAAGTTAAAAAAAAACTTTAAGGCACACGAAAAGTTTTTAGAGTCACGTTTTTCATAAATTTGGAGAAATTTAATTTACCATATTGGTAGCCCTGTTAGAGACTCATATTCTCTCACAAAATAATAACACACATATGTACATATCGTGTGTATGACAAGGAAACACACACAACAACATAATCGTAAACTCATTATAATTCCCACACTAAGGTCACGACGTATGACTTGGAAAAAATCTCTTATTTTTTAACTTGATTGGGCCTTATCAAACTTAACGACGACTTTCACTACTTACACAAAGTAGTAAAAGCAATGGTTCTAAGCTTTAAATAATACACCCGCCGTGTTGGTCGCAGCTCGTAAAAGGCGAGCATAGGCTTACTGTCACTAACACCGTGACATCTTACTAGGTGGTCGAGTTTCGTAGCAATGCCCGGATTGGCACCATCAATCTATTCCTGCCGCCATAACATTAGTGCTTTCCGTTGAAATATTCCGGTTCGGAGGGTAAGGTAGCCGGTAAACATACTTTTGCTCGTGGCCTAACATCCCGACCTCAGGTTGGCAGTGCACCATTACCACCGTTGGTGTAACCAATAATGAAATTCTTACCATCAGGAAATTAGTCTGCTTGTTTGCCTTCCAATATCATAAAAAAAAGAACAAAATAACTGCCAACACGAATTAGTAAGCAAATATTATATGCTTGTTATACATATATATATATGTTAGCCATCATATATATGTAAATACTAACCGAACCTTGAAATAAGCAAATACATGCGTGTGGTATGTGTTAGACATATTTACTAATACATAAAAATCCTATAAATAAATAAAAAAATGTCCCTAGACAAATCACACAAAGTCTACGATTTTAATACATAGAAATACTTAATAGATACCAGAATAAATTGAATAAACACTCAGACCCGGAAATGCTCATCACACAAATGCCTGCCTCCGTCGGGAATCGAACCCGAGCCTCGCGGTCGGCCGATCTAGTTAGGCGTGTACGCTAGCCACTCGACCAACGAGGCGGTCTATATAAAATGATTAGATGCGCCACATACAATCGGAATTCCTTATGGTATTCAGTGCCGAAATTCGGAACCAAAATATCGCCCTATACAAATCCACTCAAATCCCTTGTGGAAATAATATATCCTGATGGTAAAAGACGACCATGGCTTATAGACACCGTAGAATGGGGTGTTAGACTTGCACAGTCTACCGTCTACACTATCCTCTGGACCAGAACATGACATTGATATGATGGAGGCAGGAATATATAGGGCGTAGATCCACCGATCTGGACGATTTACAGCATAGCACTCTACCACAAGTAGTCTAGTTGGTAATAACTCGTTTAACCTCTTCTCGCCTCATAGGAGCTGCCTGACAAAAAGGCAGTTAGTCTGTTTAAGAAGGGGGACCTGGACCAATAACGGGAGTATGTGACAGAAATGGCTTTCAAACGGTAGCCCATAATACCTAATATTAAAAACAATTTTAAAAACCAACATTTTACATTCCGTAAAAGTGGGTGAATATATGAGTCATTCATTTCTCAATCATGAGTAATTTCTCATCAGTATTACATAACCTGAGTCTTCAACTATTTCCACATTGAATAGTCATGAAATGAATGTTCCATCCCTAGTTTTAATGTGTATGTTTGTATGTTCTGATTCATCGTCAAAACGGTTGACTTGATTTTAATGAATTTTACCATGGAAATTACATAGCTTACTTTTTGCCATGACATTTCAACATATTGCCCTGGAAGGGAGTAATAGGTTTGAAGTTTAAATATTAGCACATTTAAATATTAGGTAGGTACCTAGTAGGTATATAATTCATATCAAATCTTTATAAGTTTTACTTTTTAGTTTTTAAGTCGGTTTTTATTACCGTAGTTATCTTTATACTGTAAGCCATGTCTGGAATTGGATGTGTGCCTGCTCGGCTAGTCGTGTATAGGGCATACACCTATAGGTTGTGCCTCTGCCTATTTCTTCGGGGACATGGGAGTGAATTGATGATGATGGCAACGTTGTGACATTGAAGGATAAAGGTCAATTCCCGATCGAGGAGTAGGTAGTTTACTCTTATGTCGGTAATGCAACATGTTTTAACATGTCGAGTCATGAATATTTGATACGGTCTATAGGTTTTAAAATATTCAAAAACAAAAAATGTCCTACTTCGGTCTAAGTAGAGCACTGAACAGCTGATAACGAGTCAGATGGAACCAACTAAGTAGAACAAGTGGATTTAAGGTATTTTTTTTTCTAAGTTATTAAGTCTAGATTTAAAGACAAAATAAACTCAGTAAAACTGCAAAAACCCAATTATTTAATTTTATTATGTTTCATTACAACGTCGCGATTTTTTTTGAAAGATTTCGAGACTCCGAGTTGATAATGCTGAGTTGGTCCCACATAATATATTTTACTAACATCCCATTCAAGTAGTAAAAAAAAAGTATCTTCACGCCCTTATCCCCGAAGAGGTAGGCAGAGGTACAACCAGGGCACCCACGACTAGCCGAAGATACTAAGTCCCATAATGTGATAGGTGGCAAGCCTATCGCCAACCGGGCACGTTTCCAATCCCGACCAACATTTTTTTTTATTAGAAAATTGGAAAAATCCATTCTTCTTTTTGTTGGCCGACCCGGGATTCGAACCCGGGACCTCATGCAGTCAAGTCCAACACCCGGACCGCTCGACCACAGAGGCGACTTCAAGTAGGTATGTAGTAGTTTTGAAAAAAATATCGTCTATGTTGACGACATCATTATCAATGATGTCATTAGCACAGATGAAAATCTGTACATTGGTAATTTTTATGTACCTATTAAGTACTTAAAAACTACAAGTCAGATCACCATAAAATTGTTATGGGACTCCATCGAAGTCATGACCTACCTTACCAAAAGGAACTTTAGCCAAGTTATCGCGCAACAGACATACAGAAAAATGAAAAAAAAAACAGTCGAAATGATATCTTCATCTTTTCGGAGTCTGCTAATAGGTACCTAATAGATAATAACTTTGTTGCAACAAAAATGCTGTTAAAAAAGTGTTACCTAATTTCACTTCTAAAAAAGGTGATAAAATTTAAATAATAAGTATTTTGAAGACAGAAACTCTTTTTACTAGTAATTTTGGATTTCGATGAGGTACCTACCTAGCTACTGACTTCAATAAGTAGCAGGTAGCTGACTTTAGTAAGTACTATCCGAATTCAAGGCTCCACTTCAGATGGTACCTAATTCACTATTTACGATTTTTTTGTTACCGAGATAAGGAATGGCATATTAATGTAATCACTCTCACTTGAACGATTACATGTCGAATTCAAACGTCAAACCACAGATTAGTGTCAATCATTCGCCATATGTTCACCTTGATTTTTAACGTTGGTTGATTAGAATTTCACGGCTGATTAACTATGTCATTTCCTTCGGATGTCTCTGGTTACGTTCTGGCTTACAAAAAAAACAAAGTACCTACCTACCAGAAGTAGGTAAACCTACTAGGTAGGCATATTATTGAAGTTAATATTAATAAGATTATTTTTTACCAATTTGCTGTATTTTTTGGACGTAGGGATATGACGAATTCATCATCCTATACCTAGTCGAGTTTTCTAATAACTATCTGGAGTAAGTCAACAGTGCAAGTAGTCTAAGTTATATACAATCGTGAAACGACTTGACCAAATTATTCCTGACACGATAACGTCAGTGCTCGCCATACTCGTGCTACGGATTAAAAGATGAGGCCACCTAATTGCAAAAATTACTTAGCGCGAGGTTTATCAGAGATCCAAGACTTACCTACATGATAGGTACATCACATTATTGAAAATGTTTTTTCTTTAGACAACCTGTGTAAATCCGGGTGCTTGTTTAAAAAAATATTAATTTCAATTTTATACAATAAGGAAGACAGGTAGGATTTAAATTTCGTTATAAATCAAAGTTTTAATCCCACATTTAAACAAAATTGTGGTCAACGAAAAGTAGCTAAGCAAATTTGTTTCCATAGTAACGTTTTATTTACTATAATTTTTAATTAGGAAACTAGGTAGGTATTTTAATAACATGTTAATGTTTCTTTGTTTAGTAAAATAAAGTAGTCTTTGTTTAGTAAATTAGTGAAGTTATTGTAGGTACCTAAGTAGGTATGAATTTTTGTTATTTGTCCATAGGTAAGAGTAGGTTTCTATGTTTCTTTGGAAATTGTGATCTGTGATGGTAGGTAGGTATTTATAAATGATTTTCTGACACTAGTTTTGAAAATTATTAATCAACCAATAGTAGGTATCAGGTGTTTAAGTATTTCGAATAACAGTGATTTTGATACCATTTAGGTAAGTACCTAATGACGAAAACTACCGATACTAAAATCTCTATCAGAATCAAATAAAAAACCCCCAGGCTTAAAATTCGGGATAGGGATATGTTAAGAATTTTAGATATTTACAGACTTTGGAAATATACCCAGGTAGGTACCATCAGTTTGTGGATTGGACGCTATTAGTAAGCAAATACAAATGAAATCACAAGTCACAGCCACAGGTTAAACGTTAGGCTAATGGAAAGTACCTATTAGGTATGTGTCAATGCCTACCTGTACCTACCTGAAAATGTGTCGCTTCCAATTAATGCAAAATAGCAAAAAGTTTGAACATTTTGCAGAAAAACCACTACAGACCTACATCAAGGCTTAACAATTTAGAAATTATTACGTGATTGATAAATGGTAATACATTTTGTAAGTGTATCTATCGGTCAAACTAAGTTACTGAGTAATATAAACTGTCGGACAAGATTTATATTATGTGAGATATGTTTGCAAGTTAATATTATACGTAAAAACAATTAAGATTAGTTACACATTAATTAATTAGAATGATCTATCATCAATAATGCATAAATAACATGCAAGTTCGAGTTCAACTCAGTTCATAAGCCACTTGTATGTTGGCACTTAGCTTGGTATTTATATCACGTAAATACTTTATTATTCTTCGCTATGCACAAACGCCTCCATAAACTGCAATAATCTCCGGTGCATACAGCCTACATAAAAAAGTTAAAGCAAAATTACCTAGGCAACTGAGATTAATCTTCTCGTCGACAGAGTCATCATCTTTCAAATATTCCAGTTTTTTCGAATTCATATTCACAACACTAAGTTATAACATATCCTCACACAAGTTTACACTTTCGTCCGTCACATAGCACATAATCACACAAAACAATCCAAGTTAACGGTGTAATTTTTTAAATATGGAATTCCAGCGCGCGCGCTGTGAACCGACGCGTATAAGCTCCCCGGCGCGAATGGCTTATTTGAATGAGTGAATGACTGACGCTTCGACGCTACGCACACATGGGCCACAAGACCTGTGCAACGCGCGCTAATCTGATTAGAGCGCCCTTTGCGATACTAGTTCATCATACTCATACAATAAGTTCATAGTTTGTACCTATGTAATGAATGATTTCTTGTTAGAATAGACATTCTAAACTGTAAAACTAAATAAAATTAAATCTATTTATGAAATTGGGTTAGGAGGTTTTAACAAAAATATTTAAGCATATAAATTCTTCCTTCCTATTATACCACATAGTTGTGCGCAATATTTATTATTAATAATTAAAAATATTAATTATTAATTATTATTAATAATTAATATTTTTACTAATGAAGTAATATTTAAAACGAAGTACCAATTTATATTTATTGCAATTTTCTCTTAACTTAGGTACTTTTTTATTGTCCTTATAATTTTTAAAAATACATATTTTCAAATCCATCTACTGTCCATACACTACCAGTGTGGATTATTCTATAAAATGACATAAATAAATTTTACAAGCCTCCGTTTTTTAACCCCGGCGAAAAAAGAGAGGTGTTATGAGTTTGACTGGTCTGTATGTAGGTCCGATTAGACCGATTTCGATCTCATTTTTTAGTTAGAAAGCGGCCGTGGTCGAAATGGTTCGTTTAGGTTTTTGAGGGTTGTTGAAAATTTTTAACTTTGGCTAATTGACATTGATTATAATGTGTATTCTAAAAAGTAGCAAAATTATCTCTTGAACGAAACGAAACATCTCATCATCTTTTAAACGAAATCAGTTTATCCGTTCGATATTTATGATACGGTAGACGGGGACACATACATAGATACACACACAAACACACAGAGATACAACAAACTTATAACTTACCTCTTCTCCGGCAACGATTAACGGCCAATATTAATAATCAATCCTAACCCAAATTTTGCTGTCCAAGATTGATATTTTGACCCATTTTTATGTTATCGCTTGCCAATAACATATCTGAGGACAGGATAAATTTGGCAATTATGTATAGGATATAGGCCGGCGGATACGCAGCTGTCTAGATTGCTTGAAATCCATCTTTAGAAATATAATATTAACATTGGCCGTAAAAGCGCACAGATCAGAAGGATTACTCTTGAAGCTCGATTCATGCAATATTAGAAATTGGAATCGAGTAGGTAGGTAGGTATGTCACTTTCGAATACTGTTGAACAGAGTACTGGCGAATTAATATCATTTAATTACTAGTAGGTAAGTAATACAGTATTTCATCGGATTGTTTGAATTTATTTGGAACTAAATGTTGATAATCCGCTAGTATTGTGTTCAAGAGTACCTAAAATGACATAGCGGAAAGTCGGTTTATTTGGACCACTTTTATTCAAATGCGTTTTTGACACTTATCATTAATTATTTTAAAACAGTTCTTACATCAAATGAAACTCCATTTAATTGGCTTTATATTTATTAAACAATAATCAACGTGATACCTATACATTTCTCAAAAATCAACCTAACACGAGATGGAAGCTTTTTTCCAATTTACTAAACCTATACAATTCCAATTTCCAATTCGCATGACATCGAGATTCAAGAGTAAGCATACAGTTCCTACCAAATGCTCATAATCATATTTTTATTTGTGAATATCTAAACGAAATTTGCCAATAGCTAAAAATATAATATTATGGTGTGCAAATGCCAGAATAATTTTGCGGAAGGGTCGTACCCTACAGAATATTCCATTGTTTTGTAGCGTGCCAAATCCATCCCCTTTAAAATAGGTCTTGTAGTTAACAATACCAGTTAATTTTATTTATAAATGAGAACAATCCAATAACTATTGAGTTGGAACCAGATTTAGGTAGGTTTATTTATTTTATTATGTTTGTTTATGCTACTATTATTGTTTATATTTTAATTTCTGCCAAAATAGATACAGTACTAGTACTTAAATTATGCGCTTCGGCTTTACACTTTTTACTCTTTATACTTTTATTTTTAAATTGGCTGACCTAATCTAAATCAGCCAATTTCGAAATGATTAATTATGTGTAATAACCCTAAATACTATAAAGATATCTTTAAAATACATTCGGTTTTCCAAAGCTTGACGAATATAGCCGAAGCGCATAATTTAAACAGTACTACTGTATGTTGTTATTTACACCCACTTACTGCACGTTGTTTCGTAGTTTTAATGTTTTTTGTTTGTTGTTTTAATATTTTTTGTATATGTTCATCTGTAAGTATTTTAGGAGCAATTAAAAAAGACAAGTACATAAAGACTGGTGCAAACAATAAGCTCTTGTGCCACTCAGATTTCATTAAGAAAAAAAAACTTTTTTGATTTAAAATTATTGGCAAAATAAAACAATTTGTATTTTATACTAGTTATCTACTTCCATCTAGTTTTTTTAAACTCAACAACATCGTAGTTGCTTGTTTCCTAGTTTTTTACAATTTAGGCGCCCTCTGGAACTGGTATTTAAATGTACTGTCTAATAACTAGAAATTACATAACTGTAGGCACATCATTATTTACAACTGTCATTAATTTTGATCTGTTAAAAAAGCTCGCTTCCTTAAGATAATACTGGCGAGTAAAAACGAAAAAAGAAGCGACATTACCAGCCGGTTCCCACACGAATCCCATGTTTTTATGTGCATTAAAATGACTGGGTCCGAATGTGGCCATGATTTTGAACAGGTTAGGATTAAGGTAAACTAATGGTTTCGCTTGGTTGAACTTAGCTTGCCGCTTGTTAAAATGTACTAAACTAAGCCAAGGTGATTTTATGTGCGAGTAATGATCAACAAAGTATTTAAAGATAGATATTAAGATTGTAGTTACTATCTTCCATTACTATAATTGGTAAAAACCGAATACGGTATTAATTGGGATCTTTAGTTTTAAAATTGTAGTAGATAAAATCTCTACCTATTTCATTATATATTATTATGTATTTATGTACTAGCAAAAATTAGTAACTTGACGTGCTACTAAATATAAATGCTAGCCAACCCGGACCAACGTGGGAAATGAGATTTCAAATGCACATACTTTTCTATCACACAGCAAATAAATTTACAATTCTTTTACACACTCTAGTTGTACTTCATATTGATTTTGATATATGACAACACATCCACAGTTTTGGATATCTATACTAATATTTAAAAATATGGTCACCTTATGCGGGACCATACGATGTTCGGACCAATTTCGTCGACAAAACCACCATATAATTTTGTATATATCTTACCATTTGAAAGGGACAACGACCGCCTTTTGTAAAAGGAATGTTATTTGTTTCCAAAATCACCATATGAGGTTTTTTAAACCATTGTGTATGACTTGTTATCTAAATATTATAATACATTTAAAATCACTTAAATCAAATTTAGACCTCGAACTGCATTTATAGGTGCATTGAAACATCGGTCATAGATTTTATTATGTTAGGTGGTTGAAGAACAGAGCCAGGAATATGTTGAAGAACCATCCAGAGTTATTCTCTTCCAACGCCGTTATTCACAAATATTCCAGAACTCGTATTGGTATTTACGATTTGCACAATTTCTAAATAAATTTGACAACCTGTTGAAAAAGGTATTAATTACTATATTTACAATAGCTTACTTATGGACTTGTCCAGACGAGGATGTTTGGCACTTGTTGACGGACTGTGTATGTAATTGGTTTTTTTCCCGTAGTTTTGAAAGGTACCTAGTATTTGTTGCTACTAAATGGAGTGGCATCAAGGAAACTGATAGGAAAGTTTTTGTAAAACTCAATGTATTATAATAATATTTTAGATTTGTTTCCTGTTTGCCAGCGACTTTTTCAGAGTATAATAAAAGATTTTCATCATTCCTTATTTAAGTCGACTTCTTTAATTTTTGAAAAAAAGTAGCCTGTTTTTTAGCTCGGGTTTTTAACGATGTACGCATCAAATTCCATCTAAATTGACTTAGTGGTTTAGCCACGGAAGCGAAACAGATAGAAAGACAGATAATTCTTTGCACTATTACATTAGTGAGTAAAGAGGTATGGATTTTGTCAAGCTTACATAAAGCATTTCTCTATAAGTTCAGCAGTTCAGATCAGTTCTCGGAAACTCTATAAGCGACAAAAATCTTACTCAGGTTGCTAAAACACCACTAACACCTACTGTGTTTGACCACATTCAGACACCCGTTCATCTTCTAACACTATAAAATTATTGGAAACTAATACTTCAATTACAAGGTAATTACCTAAGTACGTAAAATCGAGATTAGGTACCTCACATTACCATCAAGACCAAGTTGAAATTGAGAGATATGAGCATTAGCTTTTTAATTTTAAACCTAATTCCAAAAAAATAAGAAAGTTATCGATTAGACTATGTTTTTTTTAAATATTACCTTAGACCTTATTCCTGGATGAACCAATTTTAATGATCTTCTAAATAATAAACAAACTGTTTTCTTGAAAAGCAGCTTTGTTATATTAAAATTTGATCAAGATTGGAAAAGTGATGTTTTAGTAATACTTTTAAATGTGTGCACTATTTTTATAAATC
This sequence comes from Calephelis nemesis, assembly GCA_002245505.1. Taxonomy (NCBI): domain Eukaryota; kingdom Metazoa; phylum Arthropoda; class Insecta; order Lepidoptera; family Riodinidae; genus Calephelis; species Calephelis nemesis. The sequence goes on from NJDD01000021.1 coordinate 636,183, forward strand.
TTTGTTAAAATATCAAAGTTGCAGTATCTTGCAGCTTTATTTAACATCAATCCTATTTTCCTTAATATCGCTTTGTATGTTCTGTTTTATATGTTTTTTTTAAATGGCTAATAAAAAACCTACTGGTTATTACAGCTTCACTGGACTATTTTACAACAACGTTTTATATTCAGGGCTGGCGGTGCTAAATGTACACGTACCTTATTCATAAGCACAATAATATTAAATAACACAACTGGACCAAAACTACTCTCGTCATGTAAGTAGGTTACCATAGCCCTACATTATTGAAAGTGCTGGTCTCGACTCCATTAACACATAAAGACCGATCATTATATCGATTTGAATCGATATCTGTTCGTCGAATCGATTTAAAAACAACAATCACAGCTTTTAAAACATCGTTAACAGTAACTTGCAATAAAGTATCGATATGTTGTAACCCGTGTCGAAGATCGTGAAAGTTTGTAAAGTGATCAGAGTGTTGATAACAATGTATGTACTTACATCCAAGACTGAATAATGCTGTCCGATAGGCGTTAGCAGCATACAGTACTATTATTTAAATTATGCGCTTCGGCTTTACACTTTTTACTCTTTTTATACTTTACACTTTTATTTTTAAATTTGCTGACGTAATCTAAATTTAAGCGAAATTATTAGTTATGTGTACAACTCTATATCTTTAAAATACATTCGGATTTCCGAAGTTTGACTAAGCGAAGCGAAAAATTTAAATAATACTACTACTATACGTTACACTAAGCTAAACCGAGGTATTAAAATTCTTTTAATCGTGAATGCATGTATATTATTAATGTATGTATATTTAACATAATAAATGAACATATGAACAATATCTCTAGATAAATTATACAAATTGATCCAACCCCTAACTAAGCACATTATGTGCTTGTGTTATTAGTATGACTGTGAGTGTTAAAACAGGTGCTAGTTAACGATATACATATATATGGAAACACTTCAATATTATTTGGAATAAATTTAATACATACTTGTAACACTAGTTATGCAGCGGCCATTTTTTTAAAATTACTACAATGTTTACTTAACTAATTTTAGTTATGCAGCGGACAGTGGTTATTTTTTTAAAATTACGACGCTGTTTTACATCGGCGATTGCTGCCTAGGTTTTTTAATTTTGTCACAATTATTATAAACTAATATAGTTAAAATAAGCACCAAAATTATATTATTCATAACTTCTTACAGGTAATCTTTTTGGGTTGCTAAACTATTACTAATTGTTAAATTAGTTTCATTCGTTTTTTTTTGATATGACAACCTTTTATACCTTAGACTTATTTGCGATTCATAGATATGTTTACATCACTAAAAATAGAAATAAAAATCGAAATAAATCACTAATCAGTTCCTAGGTCTAGACATAGCAGAAATGGATCTTTGGTAAGTTCCCAGAGAAACCTTGGTCCATATTCCACGACCGAATTGCTCGAGGGTGGTATATGTTTGAAATGAAAGAAACTAGACAGGTGTACAGGAATCGTGAATAGTATTGATACTTTCTGGTGTGTCATGAAGATACACAGTAGTATATTTTATGTGGTAAGACAGACAACTAGCAAACGGCTTTCCTGATGGTAAGAGATAATCCGTGGGATTTAGACTCCATAGATGTTATAGGTGCGTCGCTCTATTTTGGTCGAGGTGTTAGGTCAATTATTCTGCAAACTATACTCTCCGGACCTAAATGTGACATATTATGTACTTTTGTTATTTTGCAAAAAAATTTGTTTGGAAATTGATACTTAAGGACTTGTAACAAAATTTTAGGTATTTTAAGCAATACTAATTCATACATGTTACTACAAGTATGATACATAGTATTTATCTATCCCTCTCAATGTCTGAAGAGTAATCGTGCTATTACTTTTATATACAGCCGTTTTTAATGCATTAGTTTTATATACCAGTTCTCAATGGTATGGTATGTAGGAGCAGACAAACAATTATGTGCTCGAAGCAGTCATATATAGAGTAGCCATGAAGTTTTTTTCTACAGGATTCGAAATATGTACAGACTTCTATAAAAGGGAGGTAGACGAGGCGCTTCGTCACTAAATTACATTCTACGTATGTTACTACATTTTCTCATTGTGGCCATATTCTGTACACACGTTACATACGTGTTCGGACAATTTCTAGTGTCAAATAAAAATGTTGTTTAAATAATGAATCCATCTAAACACGAAAGTATGAAATAGAAATACATTTAATTACCGATTCTAACATTTTGATACATTTTTTGTCGACAGTACTCCTTAGTGTATGTCACCTTTCTTGCATAATACAGTTAACGCCGCCTTGAATTAAAATCCAATCATTATCGTTAATGTGATTTCACGGGTATTTGTTATGTCACACTTATTATTTTATTCTAGAGTCATATTTGCGCAACTGTTCGATCCATGTGTGCGTGTTCTTAATAACTTTAATTTTAATAATAAATATCCCTGGTCAAATTACACAAATTGAATCTTACCCCAAAGTAAGTAAGTTATATGCTTGTGTTATGGGTGTTAGTCAACGATTTTAATACATACAAATATTTGAATAGACAAATATTTAGATAGATAGAATGCAGACATTCAAATGTTCATCACACAAAGTCCCCGTAGGGAATCGAACCCGAGCTTCACGGTTGGTCTGTGTAGCTAGGTGTGTACGCTAGTAGTAGTAGATTAGTTTTTTCGAACTTTTTAAGACATGCTGTGTCTATGATGTATATCTCAATGGACATATCCCAGTCGTTCCTTTAAAGGAGTCCTGTTTAAAATTCCTTTCCCGTCCCAAGCAAGGCGCGCTCCAAACATTTTTAGGCGTTTCAATGTCTTAACGTTCCCATATTTTTTAATGAAATTTCTGTTTTGTATGTTTTGTTATGGAAATATGTAGCAGATTTTTACGAAAGAAAAAGTGCCACTAGACTTTAACTAGTGTATAGTAGTACTATTTAAATTATGTGCTTCGGCTATATTCGTCAAGTTTCGGAAATCCGAATGTATTTTAAAGATATCTATATAGAGTTCTTATTGCATAACTAATCATTTCGCTTAAGCTTAGATTAGGGCAGCCAATTTAAAAATAAAAGTACATATTAACGAGTAAAAAATGTAAAGCTGAAGCGTATAATTTAAATAGTAGTACTGTATGTGATGTTGTTTACCCGTCACCCATTTGTTTCAAATATTTACCATTTAACGGAATCGGATTTTATTGGCGCTGGGAACTAACGATTCCTTCGCAAACTGGCCGTTACTGAATTATTCCATGAGGATATAATATAGTTGTAAATTATATATAGTTGTAAGTAACTGACAGACTGCTACGCCGCAGTTCGCCCGGTTTGTTACCACCGCCTTACCTAATCGTGCCGCTGAAGTGTCAGTGCTCGCAGTTGACGTGTTCCGTGCTGGAGCATGGAGAATAGGGTAGCTTAGCAATTATTATCTGGTCAGGGCAGTACGTATGTGCATTTCCGTTGCGGAATATAAAAAAATATCGCGACCATTAGATAGTGACACCAGAAACATATACATATATGGTTTCTACAAGCGATGGCGTCTTTTACTAAGAGAAGAGCAGGCAGCTTGTTTGTTATTTTATAAGTACCACAAAAAATTGTAATCACTTTTTATAAATTTTACAGAAAGAAAAAATTCCGCCACCGACAAAATTTGAACTATTAAACTATAAATTTTCAAGGAAGAAAAAAATTCACCCCAGACTGGGTTTGAACCTGTTCTTTCGTCTCAAACCAACTTATGCTCTAACTATTTGAATTACAGAGGATTAAATTTCTGTGATGAAAATTTTAATTCCTTCCTTTACCTTTAACGCGGGTAATTATGTTAAAGCCTCAGAAGTTCAAATGGTCAGAACATTTGTCGGCTTGACACGAACATTTGTCGGTTTAAACCCAGTCTGGGGTGAATTTTTTTCTTCCTTGAAAATTTATGGAAGTTTAAGCCAAGCACAGGACAAGTGCTGAAATAAAAATATTTCGAAAGAAACCACTTTCACGTGTTTAAGTGTTTATTGATAGAGAAAGCGATTTTCATTTCACTTTTAAGAAATGTCATAATTGTCACAAATTTGTCCCCAATGATATCGAAATCATTCAGTGATTATTAACAAATTGCACCTCAGCACTTTCTGACTGATATGGTAGCGTACTTGTTAAACACTTGCGTGATAACGTATTAAAGGTATCAACGGAATACTAGAAGGTTTACAATATTGTTATAAAAATAAACTTTCCCAAAAATGTATAAATAAAAAAAAGGAAAAATAATTCAATAACCTTTACTTTATTTAATTTAAATAAAGTTAACTCTTTTTGTATGAATATAAAATACTTAGTTGCATTTTAAGTTGAAATATTTATCTATGTAATATTTATGTATGTCCCGTGTTGGTGCGGGTCCTCTGTGTGTCTGTGACCATTTGCGGTCCTGCCTGGCAGCTCGTAAGAGGCGAGCAAAGACGAAACGGGTCATTACAAACAAGACCACCGGTGTTAGATTTGCCCGGGTAGATATCCACCACCTTACCTATTCGTGTGTTGTAAAATTGTCTTGTTAAGGTCTGGAGGTTAGGGTAGCTGGTATAATTGCACAATTGACCGAACATCCGGTCACAGGACAGCGACGCACCTACAACATCTATGGTGTCTAAAGGCTGCTGTTATCTTTTACCGTCAGGGGAGTAGCGTTCTTTTTTGCTGCCCTTTGTCATAAAAATAAATAAAATATATATTTTAATTACACGTACGTTTCTAAAGAATTCATAATATGCTAGTAAATTTTTAAAACTCTCTCTAGCTACCCCTTCGGGGATATAGGCGTGAAGACACATTATTTTATTTTAAAATAGTAGACACATTATTTTATTCCACCGAGCGCCGACGATGATGTGAGTAAAATTAATTAAAATTTTAGTATTAGAAGCGTGCTATGATATTTAACCAGTGGTCTAGTGGTTCGGTGCTGGCGTTGAAAATTGAAACTTCTCTTGGGTTCGATTTAAGGTTTGGGCAACTCAGAATGTATGTATGCAATTTTGTAATAAAAAGATTGCGTAAGTGCTATCACATTGTGGTACTAAGAACCTTTGGCTAATCGTAGATGATCTAGTAGTACTTTTGCCTATTTCTTTGTAAAAATGGGCGCGGAGATATATACATTCTATGTCAAATTCCAAATCATAA